>ML781839.1:522570-547913 GCA_009831015.1 Picea engelmannii
TAATATGATGCTTTCAATTTTTGTTTTAAGATTTCAAGACGTTTGATACTTTAAAGTAATCCAATAAATAATAAGATTCGAATGGATATGACGACTAAACCCTTGACTACTTGACTTTTTATATCAACCATCCTTAACCCTACGCCACTGTAGATTCATTAAAGAACCCAACGACAAAATCAACAATACACTGACCTACAAGGCTCATATAAACAAGGATGTCTGTAGTTGTATGTGTTGGGGAACAAAGCACAGAAAATGCAACAGCAAACAATCAACAAGAAATAACTCGATAACAAACTATGTATAGAACTGCAATACAAAAGACACAATGATTTTAGGTGGTAAAACAGTGATGGTTTGTCAAGGAAATATTCACGATTTTAGGTCGTAAAACAGTGCTGATTTGTCATGGAAACATTCACTAGGCAAGGGAATCTATATTCAGACATAATGATTTTAGGTGATAAAACAATGATGATTTGTCAATGAAACATGCACTCGACTAAGCAAGGGAATCTACATTCTTATTGCTCAACAACAACTCTCTCTGCTGTACATAGCACGATGTGATCTTATTGATCTACATAGCATCTAGCAGTTACAAATTTATTTTTATTTCCCTCTACAGGTTATGTATATAAATCAATTTCACACTTACATGAAATCTATTGTAATAATTATTTAACAAGGGCATCCTATTTTTGGGATAATTTCTTATGAATTAGTTGAAACAGATAACCCAACAATAGGCTTACAAATCTATTCTGATTTCCCTTTACAGGTTATGTATATAAATCAATTCTACAGGTTATGTATATAAATCAATTCCACACTTACATGAAATCTATTGTAATAATTATTGAACAGGTTCTGTATATAAATCAATTCCACACTTACATGAAATCTATTGTAATAATTATTGAACAAATAATTATTGAATAAGGGGATCCTATTTTTGGGATAATTTCTTATGAATTAGTTGAAACAGATAACTCAACAACAGGTTTACAAATCTATTCTGATTTCCCTCTACAGGTATATAAATCAATTCTACACTTACATGAAATCTATTGTAATAATTATTGAACAAAGAGATCTTATTTTTGGGATAATTTCTTATGAATTAGTTGAACAACCGTAGTAATTATAGAACCATTGTATCCACACAAAAATTTTGATACCTTTCCCAAGTTTACTCATCACTTTTTCTGCAAGTCAAGAGAAGTCAAACACCACCATAACTTCTCTAACAATATTGGTTTTGTAAACATGTATGCACAAATTTCTAGAGTATGGACTTTGTGAAGTGCTATCCCACCTTCATCAATAACCCATCTTACAAAATGATATTTAATAGCAATATGCTTAGTCTTAATGTGATAAGATGGATGTTTAACTAAATGAATAACAATTTGACTATCAGAGAACACTTTTTCCTTTTCTTGCATCTTTCCAAACTCACCAAATAAGCCCTTTAACCAAATAGCCTTCATGCAAGCATTTGAGGCACCTATATATTTTTCCTCAATAGTGGATAAAAAAACTATGTTTTGAAGCTTTGACATCCAACAAATAGATCCTCCTACAAGAGTAAAGACATAAGGTGAAGTAGATCTCCTTTTGTCCAAATCACTTGCAAAATATAAATCAACATAACCATAGACTGAATCACTGCAACTATTATAGGTGATACAATAATCACTTGTGTCTCTAAGATACTAAAGCACCCATTTTACTGTTCAAATGGTGACAACAAATCCCCACAGGATGTGGATCTAGATCCTATTATTCAGTTTTTGGTTGAGATAAGACAACCTAAGTTAGAATGTATAATTAAGGAATTAGTTTCATTGTAACCATGGGAGAATTGTTTAAATATGTGTGCCTAAGTGACAAATATTGAGCAATGGGTTTCAAGCCCTCTCCAAGCTGTTGGTGGTTGTAATCTCCGATTTATTGAAGAATAAGAATGATGTTTCCATTGTCTCGTGGATGTTTCCCTCATGACGTGAAGGAGGGTTTTACCACGTAAACTATTATCTTCGGTGTGATCGAATCTGTGTATGTTTTTCTTTGGTTTTCTATTGCAGAATTAATTTGTGGCTTTAAAAAATCCAACAAGTGGTATCAGAGAATTTCTGGTTGGAGATCCGTGAGACCAGTAAATATCAAGTTTTTGAATTAAAAGAGAGGGCACGTCAATCTCCAAATTTACTTCCAACTTTTGGAAATCCTTGATGGTTGGTATGGAGACCAAATTGTTGTTTAGCACAGCCTATCATCCTCAAACCAATGGACAGACGGAAATAGTGAACCAAATATTAGAAGACATGCTAAGGATGCATGTAATGCATCAACCCAAAAAGTGGGAAGATTACCTGCCACTGGTGGAATTTGCCTACAACAATGGCTACCAAGAATCCCTGAAGATGAGCCCTTTCAAAGTCCTCTATGGTAGTCCGTGCAACACTCCAGTCAGTTGGAGTAATCCCGTGAACAGAGTTACTATTGGACCCGACATGTTGAAAGAAATGGAACAACAAGTGACTTGGATAAAACAAAATCTAAAGGTCGCTCAGAACGGACAGAAAAGTTACGCTGACCAAAAGAGAACTCCAAGAGAATTCAAGACGGGGGACCACATATATCTCAAAGTTAGGCCCAGAGAGAGTTCCCTGAGGATGGGAGCTTGTGCCAAGTTGGCACCTCGGTATTGTGTACCCTTTGAAGTTCTAGATAGAGTGGAACCTATAGCCTATAGGCTAGCACTTCCTCCCATAGTAAAAGCACATAATGTTTTCCATGTTTCATTATTGAAGAAATATGTACATGATTCTAATCATATAATTGATTGGTATGTGATCCAGGTGGAACCGGAGGGAGAATACCTGTCAGAACGTCAATGCATACTGGACAAAAAGGAAACCCCACTCAGGAACTGAACCATTGCACAGGTCAAGGTGCAATGGAAACATTTTGGCCCAGATGAGGCTGCGTGGGAAATGGAAGATGCCATGAAACAAGCATATCCAATTTTATTTACTTCTATACATACACGTCATATTGATAGATAGAACATCGAGGACGATGTTCCTTTAAGGGGGAGGGAATTGTAACATCCTCTTTCCCGCAGTCTGTAAAAATAACTATATTGGCCAAGAACTATGGAAAACTCAAAGATGTGAATGTTTGATTTGACGGACCTTTGTATAAAAGGTCGATGAATGTAAATTATGTTATGAATATGTGTTGCATGACTGTTGGGAGGGGATGTGCTAAAAGAGACCACGATAGCTAATGAGAGGTGGTGGAAGGGACGTGGAATGGTTGCATTAACTTCCACCGAGCCAGTACCGTACTAGTTTTTACTTGCCCAAAGACCAAAGCAACTCTCTGACCCTGGAATGGATTTTTTGTCAGATTGGTAGGTGGGGAGGCTCCTCAAGAGTTAATGAGGAGATGGGGGTGAACCTCCCATCCGTAAAAGCTCCCAAACCTGACCACGGACGGGGAAATTCGTGCCACACGCAATCTTGCAGAGAAAAGGAAAGACAAGAGGTGTGGTAGAGGGTAGAGAGAAAGCGTGTGCGATAGGGATCGCGGAAGAGAACTGGAGAAACTCTAGAAACATAGGGAGTTCTAAACAGAGGAGAAGGAGAGTAACCTTTGTCCCAGATTATTTTTCTGTATCAAGAGAAGGAGAGTAACCTTTGTCCCAGATTATTTTTCTGTATCAAGAGAAGGAGAGTAACCTTCATCCTTGACTTCCGTTGAGATGGAAATAGGAGACTGAATCTCAAAACATCGTGATCTAGCTCAGGGGTGGCTAGTGGTAAATCCGTTTGGAGTCACTGAGCCTACGGTTTGGTGGAAACGAGCACCCCTCTCAGCAGTTGCTTCACGCCTGGTGGATCTGATAAGTGTTTTATGCCTTGTATTTTGAATTGATTATCATGAATACATGCTCATGTTTATATGCCCATAATTATTTCTGTGTGGAATGATTTCCTAGTGTTTTAGACTGGAAATAATGGATGCATGTGTATACTTACATGTCATAGTTGGTTTCTGTACAAATGATTAAGTCTGGAGCATGAGTTTGCTCCACCGAGAATCGTCTCGTTTGCTTGATTCTCGTAATATTCTAGGAAGGCTCCTCGTGAGTACTCTTCCCTGGGAATTGCCCCATAAACCTGGGAATCGTATCGAACCTTTACCCAGATACTTGACTAAGATCAAAGACAATTGCCCAAGAACTGTCTGAAGGTTCATGTGATCCGGGTCTGGAAACCTTATGCAAGAAAGAGTATCTCTCTAAGGTCTCGGATTCGTGAGAGTTTGAAGCTCCGAGAGGTTGAATTTCGTGATTCAAGCTCAGAAAGGATAGGGAGTCCAATCATCAAAAGAGAATACCCCATCGTTTGGTAGACGAACGGTCAGAATCCTTTCGAAAATACCCCAGATCTGTCATGACCGATGGATCTAGAGGAGGAGCGCAGGCGTTAAGACCTCGACCCTCTCAGCCTTCTCAAGTAGCGATGGGATCTAGGACTGTAGATCCAAGGATCTATTGGAGCTCTATTGATCATCTATCTTAACCTTTTCATAGGCAGGAGAATGGACTCGACAATGTCCTGAAAGTCCCAAAGTATTCAAAACCATCCATCGGCACAGGACGCGTGGCAGTCAGGAAGCATTTCGTTGACTTACAACTTGGAGTGGTCAAGGGTAGGACTGCACGAACTCACGATTCGCGAAATCGTGATGTGATCGTGTTCGTTGGATCCAAGCCACGGGAGAACCGTTGGATCAGAACCTCCACGTGGTATCGCATATCGGGGGTTCAAAGGTTGAAAGAACTTCCTTTCAAATACAAAAGTCGTGAAGTGTCGAGCACCGAGGGCTCATGTGAACACATGGCACATCCGTTAGGTGGGGACCACGTGGTTGACAGGTGGCGTAGAAACAAGTGCCCAAAGAAAGGTGGGAGCAGGTGACAGGTGGTGGACACATGTCACCTGGGAAAGAGTCAACCCATTGTTGACTTATCGTGGCTCAGGGTTTCGCAGGATGAAGAAGTTGCACCTTGATCGCTAAGGTCGCGAAATGCCGAGAGCCGAGATCTCATGCGATGGGTGGAAGTGACACAACTCGTAAGAAAAGTACAGTGCAGGAGACAAGTGGCGTGTACGCGTCGCTTGGTAGAATCCACATAACGTTGACCTCTCGCGTCTCGGGGATTCGCAAAGGAGGAGAACGAGGGCTCAACACTCCAACTAGCAAAGTCGCGAGTTGCGAGTAGTGCTAGTGTTTATCCTAGCCTACAGTTATATGTAGCAGGCACTAGTGAGGAGGGAGCCATACCTGTATCGCATCTCAGGTATCGGCGTTTGGAGAAAGAGGAGTCGAGAGCCTTGACTCCCAAATCGTGAGTTGTGAAAGGTGCTTGCGCTAAGGCTAGGTTGTGGTCACTTGGAGGAGGATAAGGGAATGGATGTTCTGCGCTAGGCCCCATAGAAATTCGGGGATTCTGTCCCTTGAAGAAAAAGACGAAAAATCTAGGTTGTCGTAGTGGGTGTGTGACAGTATAGAGAGACACTCTTTCCAAGAAAAGGTTGGTGATCAGAGGGAAAATGGAAACAAGGGTTTCCAAATCAATAAATCAACAACAACATGGATAAAATGGGTTTATAGTATTTTCAGGAATAGTTGGATGAGGGCTTGCTTGAATGTGAAAAGTATCATTACCTTTCTTGAATGTTCCTTTTATGCAGTCTCCAATCAATTAGAGACATTTGAGTATAGGAAAAAGGAGTTAGACAACTAACCAATCCTGTAACTCATCATTAATTTGGGCATAATTATATTTTTTGAACATTTATTAACATGTACACGGGTGTCCCTTAAGCATCTTGCGTGTACGCGCGTAGCATAATTTTTAGGGCTCGTACATCCTTCAAAATTATGTTTTTTAGAAGGTCTCAAGGAGGTATGGGGATTAGTTGTTTGTAAGTAGGATATGGATGAGGCCAAAAAAATAATCAAAGCTTTAGAGGTGTCATTTGATGTAATAACACCTAGGACACTATCAAAATGTTTGGCTCAAGAGTCCAACTTACGTTCACCTCCACTTTAGGGAAGGATCCTAAATGCATATTTCCAATATATTGACCATCCATCCTAATCATATTGCAATAATGTGCTCAAATCATTTCTCTTTGGAACACTGCTTGAAGAAAGGTGCATGAGTTCGATGTCAATAAGTGAAACAATCACCATCTTTATTTGTATATATTGCATTGTTTAATCTTGAAATTCATTGTTTAATCTTGCAACAAAGTTCATCTTAGTTGTAAAAAATATATGAAACAAAGCAACAAAGTTCCATTCAATAGATGCTTTGATTAATTTTTTTATATTTTTTATTTGGCTTAGATCTATGCAAAATATCCAGGAACATCATTACACCATACACAAAACATTAATCATAATAAAACTCTAATCATGTTGAAAATTTTAACAAGAATGACAATTGATTTCTTGTCACAAAGAATGTTGTTTTGTTACATGATTAAATTATTACCTACTTCATTAAATGAAAATCACTACTTTTTCCCCAACAAATAAAATGAATCATCAACCATGGATCAACCCTACATACACTTGATTTTGGTTACATGTCATTCATAAAATCTTGAAGAAATCATTTCACCTTGAATGATTACCATGGTAATAGCATTTCAATGATTATGATGATAATAATAGAGAAACTAAATAGACATTGGTGATTGTACTGAGAGGCGCTTTCTATATCCCATTATAAGGGAGATGTATAATTCGTTCTGTGTTCAACATGATAGTTGACACCTAGCATTTAAAAAATATTAATTAAAAAAAATTTCAATGTCGACTATAAAATATTTCAAAAGAACATTATATATGTTGATGGTTAACGTCCTCATCATAAAGTAATTATTTCTTTCTAGAGCCTAGTACGAAGAAGATTTGTAATTCCTTCCATGGTGAAAATGGAGTTGACATGTAGCATTTAAAAATAATGCTAAAACATTCAATATAATAAAAGAAAAATAAAGTGAATGTGATTAGAATATGAATACAATAAACATAAATGCTAAAACATTCAATATAATAAAAGAAAAATAAAGTGAATGTGATTAGAATATGAATACAATAAACATATATTGTTACACGTAAATATATGGTGAGCACATATTAACAAATAAAATTATATAAGGAGATATATTATCAAACTCAATTCTGTTTTTCTAAGCAAGAGTATGCTAGTACAACTAGAATAGTGCCATTTGAAGTCCTCACTCTTGAAATGCATAACTTTTCTCAATTTTTTAAATCTAAATTTTTTTTTTACCATAGTGGATTTTATTCCTATCAACCCATCGTAGATGTGGATTTAAGATGAATCTATACTACTATAATTAATGTCCCCACTACAAAGTGGATTTGATCCCTATGGATCCATGGTAAATGCATATTTAAGATGTAGCTACACTAATATAATTAAAGTTCCCACTACATAGTATAGTTTTTACATTACAATTAAAATGCATATTTAAGATGGAGCTACACTAATATAATTAAACTTCCCACTACATAGTATAGTTTTTACATTACAATTAAAAGTTTCAACATATAAACATAATAATTGTATCCTATTTTTCAATTAAAATTACTGGTATGTATGGTATGTATAATGTGCTTCCTTGCGTGAGATTATCAATTTCAACATTAACTACACCATTAATGAAATACACATAACAAAGAGATATACATAAAACATTTTAGATGAAATATTTAAAGCATATTTGTTAACAAAACTTAGTAGTATGTTTGTTAATCATCTCTGGTATAGAGTCAAACCATCGTAAAACATCAAATGATAGTAAATAATTTGGAAATTATGCAATGATAGAATCATAATTAAAATAGCCAAAATTAAAATAGCCAATTTTCTTTAGATACATAGAATATTATGACATCCCACCTAAAGTTTCAACATATAAACATAATAATTGTATCTTATTTTTCAATTAAAATTACTGGTATGTATAATGTGCTTCCTTGCATGAGATTATCGATTTCAACATTAACTACACCATTAATGAAATACACATGACAAAGAGATATACATAAAACATTTTAGATGAAATATTTAAAGCATATTTGTTAACAAAACTTAGTAGTATGTTTGTTAATCATCTCTGGTATAGAGTCAAACCATCGTATACCATCAAATGATAGTAAAGAATTTGGAAATTATGCAATGATAGAATCATAATTAAAATAGCCATAATTAAAGTAGCCAATTTTCTTTAGATACATAGAATATTATGATATCCCACCTAAATATTAATGGTTGATTCATATTCTTGGTTGATTCACAGGGTTGATTATCATTTATCATACCTTAAAAAAATAGAAAGGCGTAGCTCTCTTTCTAGAGATACCTCAAATGCACTAAAATTAACAAGGTAAATAAGCCACATAGTGGCTAATACTTTCTTAGGATTAAATCATAGATTTACTTTTTTGATGGGAAAATAGTAATTTGAAAATGCACAAAAGAGAAAATATTCGTAACAAAAGAGTGTCAAAGGAAAAATCAATAATAACATTAATGATAAATTTACTTATTTGATGGAAAAGGGTAATTTGAAAATGGACAAAAGAAAAGATACTCACAAAATACTTTCCTATGATTAAAGCATAGATTTATTTCTTTGATGGAAAAATAATAATTTGAAAATGCACAAAAAAAGAAAATATTCATAACAAAAGAGTGTCAAAGGAAAAATCAATAATAACATCAATGATAAATTTACTTATTTGATAGAAAAAGGGTAATTTGAAAATGGACAAAAGAAAAGATACTACTGACAAAACGAGTATTAAAGGAACAATAGTTAATAACATTCAATGACAATACTATAAACCTACAACCTTGGGGTACTAAATGATAACATGACAATGAACGATGGTTGAAATTGTAGAGGATTTCATAAATATAATACGAAATCATAATCTAAAACAACATAGAACAAAACAAAGCAACCAAAACTGGTCATGATACAACCGTTATATGCATAGTCGAGTAGAACTCTCAAGGAATTATATATTCAGTGAATATCATTTCATGGATTTGAATATGATAATGGGACAAAATATAATATGATATTGAATGATATGCTTGCATGATACCGATAGAGAGGATATCAAACAATGGGAAAAATCATATAAGTCATTAAAACAATGGGAAAAATCATATAAAATATTAAAACATAAAACAAGGTAAGTTGGTGCCATTTATGTTGATAAACCCTCTTAATAAGATAGGATAGGATCGAGAATTGAATCTTGAATTTCCTTTTCATATATACTATATAATCAATCAAGGATCGAACCTTTCACCTTAAATTCATATATCATAATATAAATTAAATGATGCTTGGATGAACACAACAAACAATCAGCCACACTTTAAATGCTAGAAAGTGTTACAACCTTGAGGAATAAATAACCATGAATTATTTATGGTATCAAGAATCTTTCAACGACAAAACAAGGAACACCCATCAATATCAACACACCACATTGGAAGAATTTAATATTTTCATTGATGCTCATCCTTGTGTACTTTGATGCTCATCCTTGTGTGCTTTGGAATTTGTTATACTCCATTTAAATTAAACTAAAATTTGTGATAAATGGTAAATTATTATAACTCATTATGAATATCTTTCTCTAACGCATGTTAGATTCAAAATGAAGAAAACAACATAAATATAAAGCAAATAATAGAAGCAATCAAGAAACCATGATGAACAAAGATAAATAAAAACTGGCAAAAAAGGCATACTCTATTCATCAATGCTTTTGTAAATCATCATGTACATAGATGTACATATATAATACAAAAGACCATAATTGTCACGTAACTGAATAACAGTTAGGTTAACTTAACTAACAAACTAACTTATGATTAGTGTTTTAACATCCCCCCTTAATCATAAATTCGTTCTTGCCTGAAAAACTGTCACTACTTGACAATCACATGTGTCAAGCAAATATTCAGAAGGTTGGCTGAAGATGCTCTCTGAAATCTGAAAAGAAAATAGCAGAAGTTGATGTCTTCTACTAAATTGGTGGTTTAAGGTTGACCACAAACTCATCTGGTGGTTTCAGGAAAACCACAAACCAATCTGGTGGTTTCGGGATGACCACAAACCGAATGTCTAGCATAAGTTGATGTCTTCTACTAAATGGCATGGTTTTAAGTTGACCATAAACTAACAAGAGCTCAATGCTCAAAAATCTGAAAATATAACAAGCAAAACTGCATGTCTTATGTTCAATGGTGGTTTTAAGATGACCACAAACCATATAAAAAACAATATCATTTGTTCATAGGCTCTAAATAAAACTTGGAACCTGACTCAAAATCAAACTTGGAACCTGACTCAATTAGAATTCCCCCCTATTAGGGACAAGTGGTTCCAATTCCCTTGATCGTCATTCGCAAGTATGGCCAAGAAGAGATCCAACACATCAAACTATCTTCCAGCGGAGTCTAAAGACTCGATCTTCAACTTAGGAGAATACATCAACTGGGCCCCGATCATACCCTAAATCATCAAATCTTGAAAAACATTCATGTCCATCAACTATAGAAATATCTCCAATCAAGTACGATTGTGCTTGTGTATAAATCTGGCGATAAGACTGTTCCAATAAATTGGCTTCCAAACGCCAACGCCAATTACCTAACCATCCAAAATGAAGTTGTTTCCACTTGCGCTTTTGGCATCTTACTGAGGGATGATTTGTCTTCCCAAAAAATTTGCATGGGTGAAGATCAAAATAGTTTGACTTATCATGGCCAAACCGATGACAATGTTTGCACTGTATGGATTTTTTATCTGACTTATGATCTGAAATATCTGTAACAACATCTTCATCAACAATATCCTGTACTTGTTCCTTACCAATATCCTCAAGCTTTGTCGTCTTATCATCATTCAAAAAACCTCCACTCACAAAGCAAACAGGTTCACTATAATCAGGAATATGAAAAATGTTGTTAGCATCATTTTCATATCCTAGTCCATATCGGTTTCGTTTAAATCATAATTCTTCCCATGGTCGAACAATACATTTATCCGCAACTTTTTCTGATATAGGGACTTCATCTAACTGATCTTCATGTTTTTCATAACTAGTCAACTGAGCATTTCATTCTCATCCTTAATATCATCAAAATCATATTGTTGGTGTCAAAGCAAACTTAACTCATCAGACAACAACTTGTTTTGATGTTTGAACATATCAATCTTCTTGTGTGTTACTTGTAAACAAGTAATCACTGTAGTAAGAGTGCATTTGTTTATTGCAATTGTAGATTTTGTAGTTGAGTTAATTAATGTGTGTAATATTGTAAATAGGCCTTCAATTCTTTCCATTATGCAGAATATGGAAGAGAGATGCTTGTATGTTGATGTCACAAAATTCAATTTTGTATCCTGCTATGCATGCCAAGAGTGATCGTCCGATGCATAAATGTGTCAAAAACTACATGATAACCAATGACTCACACAAAGATCCTAAAATAGACCCCCTTATTCAATTTCAGGTGGGTCAAAGAAGACTCCTTGTAACTTCCAAAAAACTCCTTATAACACCTTTACAACTACCTTATAAATCCATTCTTATAAATCTATTACAAAAATCATACTAATCAATGCTCTTAACAATAGGTCTTATAAATCCTCTATGAAAAAAACCCTTATAATTTCATGTACATTTAATTATAATGAAGAAAACTCCTCCATATAAATTTTCAATCTTATAACTCATATAATTCCTTAAAAAAATATTATATCACTTTTTTCTTTATAAAAAAGTATGCTTATGAGACACATCTTAAAACATAAGACTCCTTTGATAAGTGGAAACCTTTTTTTTTTTAATTCTAAATTTAATATTAGCTGCTTTGACCTTTTAATCCCAATGGTCTCTTCCACTTAGTTTTCACCTAGTACGGTTTCAAGGTTAATGTCAAATTTTCCAAGATAGATCGATATCAGCATAACAATCATTTGGCATAATCTTTGAACTATTCCTCAAAGATTAGGTTAATGTCAAATTTTCCAAGATAGATCGATATCAGCATAACAATCATTTGGCATAATCTTTGAACTATTCCTCAAAGATTTATATGCCACCGTCTATTCCTCAAAGATTATTTATATGTCACCGTCTATTCTTTTCTATTTTTATGCCAAAAAGTTAAATAATACTTTTATCTTTAAAATTTAAAATAAACCTCACATACCCTCTCTTCATCAGATTGACTGTCGATTATTTTCATCAAATTTTCGGATTGCAATACATGCCATAAGCTCCTTCAGGCACACACACATCAATAGGAATTCACAGCCTTGGAATCGAAATGGTTGTCCTGGTAGACATGTTTTCTTCTTTGTTTTAATTCACGGACAGCCAACCAAACAACATGAAACTGCCAAATTCTAGCATTCTATGGCAGGCAAGAACAGGAGGCCGAATGCAATTCTCCCAACAGATATATTGCTCGCAAAGATAACCCTGGACTGGTTGTAGATTCTCCTTCACAGGCTCGCGCTCTCTCATGCAAAGGGCTCCGTCAACCTCTAATTCTTCGCAAGAATTTCCTCAGCCGCACTCTATCCTCCTTGCAGAACAGGAGTTGGCACCTCTCTTTTTCTCAGAATGCGCAGGTCACACCACCTCCATTGCAACTCAATTCCATGAAAAACTACCATGGATCTACTAGACATTAAAAAACTATAATGCGTGGATAAACTACCAGGCTTATAAGTTCAGCATCATTCTCTGATACCATTTTTAGATTCAAAATGAAGAAAACAGCAGAAATATAAGGCAAATAATAGAAGCAATCAAGAAACCATGATGAACAAAGATAAATAAAAACTGGCAGAAAATGAATACTCTATTCATCAATGCTTCTGTAAATCATCATGTACATAGATGTACATATATAATACAAAAGACCATAACTGTCATATAACTGAATAATAGTTAGGTTAACTTAACTAACAAACTAACTTATGATTATGATTAGTATTTTAACAACGCCAACACAAAAACTCTTAACCTATTTCATTCAAATTTTAGAATATTATTAATTCTTTTAAACATTTCAAAGTTTGCACATTCAGTGACAATTAAATAACAACTTGCATCATAATCATGGTATACAATTTTTTTACGACTTCACTTTAATTCTTTTGTTCAAAATGTTGATGTTTAGTAAATGTTGATGTTTAGTATTGTTGATTGGATAGGCTTTACTAATTGAGGTCTCTGCAAAGTATTATTATTGTCATGTTATGATCTTCGTTTTTCATTCAAATACTGAAATGTGACTCTTGATTAAGATAAGGGTTAGAATAATTGTCCAAACAAAAAATGTTCCTTCTCAAGATTGTGCTTAATTCATAGGTGGATGAAATAAGTATACTTACAAATACTGCGATGTGTTCAAAAGTGTCCAAAAGAAAGGGTTTAAACAATGCTGAGTCATTTTCTCCAATTTCACAAAGAACGATCTTTTGAGGGTCTATGAAGTGTTTACAAAGATGAGGAAGATGAATTCTTTGGAGCTTGCAAAAGTAATCTCACACTCATAAATGTATATAATTGCAATCCAACTTAATTATTTTGTATATTGTTTTTTTTATTTTGTAAAAAAATCAAAATCAAAATTTAAGTTAGAATACACACAAAACTAGAAAAAATAACATCATTTCATCCCATTTATATAATAAGTTTGTCCTTAATTTATAAATAACATATACCTTTAAAATGAAAAAATAAACCATGTAGCTGACACTAGTGTTCAGGATTTGGCTTCCAGATGCTCGTGTCTATCACATACGTTTGATCACATAAGTTTGAGGTGTGCGCTCTATCTAGAAAGGAAATAGTAGTATTGTTGTTAACATCTCTTGAGAATGTTGTTGCATGCATGAGGCAATGTGGCCGCACTGAGTCATTCTAGGTATCTACTAGGTTCATTAGTTGGAGACTGTATGTTCGAGACAGTGAAAATAAAATAAATATTCACGATCACATTAGAGATACCAGAAGAAATATTTCGAAGGAAGTATCCATGGCCTGTTGTTTTTGGAAGTATCCATGGCCCGTCATTTTTGACATTCGACAACCAACATCATTGTTGATTTGTTGCAACAATACTAACCTTTTAATAATTCGATATTCCAAACCTTTGTCTTCGGTGTAATTAAATTGTATTCTCTAAAAATTTTTAATTCAAGATAAAAATAGATTCCTTTCTTAATTCAAGAGATAAATATAATCCTTTGTTAATTCAAGACAAAAATAGAATCCTTTATAGTGTAGACTTTTCATCAATGAACAAATAATGACAAACAAAATTAGTGGAATTAATGTGTTTTTACTTGATAAATTGAGTATTTGTACATGTGAGTAAAGAATTTTGGATTTTGTGGTATTATCTCCCTAGTTGTTTCTGTCTGTGCTATAGAAATAAGTTCGAGAGGTTCCAATTGTGGATCACTCATTTTATATGATATGGTTGGTGTCCTTTGCTCCGTAATAAGGTAGTTGCGAGGTTTCTTTAGGTGCACTTCAGCATCTGTCTACGACCTTATTTCAAGTGGGTGAACTCAGTGTTTCCTTTCCCCCTCCCTTTGGCTTTCCAATCGACGAGACTTTCCAAAAAAGGTGAATTAATATAAATTTGAGGGTAAATTAACATGGTTTCAATTACGATGCTACCTACTTTTGTTTGGGAGGTACTAATAATGTGTGTTTTTGGAGAGGAACTTTTATATGGTCTGTTGTTTTTTCTTCAATAGCTTGTTAAGTGAGTTGTTTTTTTTAATAATATTTTTTTAAAATATTATTTATAGTGGAAACCTATACAAAGAAATTTGAAGTTAAAGTGACGATTTAAAGTTAAAGTGACGATTGAATTAATGAGAATCATGATATTTTCGATGGATATATGGTAGAACCCACAATTAAGAATTGTCTCCATTATATATACTTTGAAATTAACTTTGCGTACTTAAAGATAAATAAAAATATATATTTTCACCATAAAAAAATTCAAACTCAGTGAACTCCACATATATAAATATATGTAAATTTTTCAAAAAAATGTTTTTTCAAATTGACATTTGGAGGGAGTGTGTGGGTAGAGAACTAATGGCAAAGATGACTAATGCTAAGTTCGAGGTTGAAAAAATTAATGGTAAAAATAATTTTGAATTATGGAAATTTAAAATGCGAGAATTGTTAGCAACAAGAAGAGTGCACCGGTGATGGTGGAGTCACGTTGAAAGAAAGAAAAATTGTTTACTAAAAAAGTTGTTTACTTTGGAGTTGTAGAATTATTTATTGCATGTAAATGGGCATACTATTGCAAGACCTCATTAGGCAAGCGTACCTATGGTAAATCATCGATAAAATCTAGATGTAGACCTAGGTGATAGGGAGGACATGCATGATGGTTTTGGTAGCCTATGGTATGGTGCAAGTGGATTGCATGAAATGAAGCCTATTCAAAGGTTTGGTGAACTCCTGATCTAGATTTAGCAGCGGAACAAACTGATTAATAGACTGAATAAAATAAACACAAAGATATGGAGAACAACACAGATATCCAGTGAACAATATCTTTCACTGAATAAATGAAATAGGATGAAACTGTAAAACTACAGAACTGAAACAACTTGCTCTAATGGTGGTAGCTATATATGAGAAAAGATGTGGCTGCTACGCGCATCCATCTGAGAAGAATGATTATAATGAGGCTTCAAAGGCCTTTTTAATATTACTCATGAATGCAAAATCCCTAGACATCCAAAAACCTAACCATAGGAGGTGAAACGCCAAAATTCATGTGGGTCTTGATGGGTAAGTTAGTACCTCAACTTCCCGAGGTATTAACTTTTTCATATGACCTTTGTTTTAGGCACATGATAGCCTATTGGAAAGGTATTTTGGAGAACTACACATTACGCCATCAAATTTTAACTACGTCTATAGTTTGACTGTGGCAATCCAAAAAAAAAATTGTTTAGGGCCCCAAAATGGCCCTGGAAGTACATAAAGATGTGCTGACATGAAAACAACCAAAATAAGCTAGTTGGATTAGGTGGGAGGCCACTAGTCTCCTCCTAGAAGATGTGTAGGGCTTCAGACAACCCTGAAAGTGTAGAGCCCACAATTACAAATAAGTAAAGAAGAACATGTTGAACTAAAAACTATTAAGAGGAGTCAGTTGGAATAGGCGGGTGGCCACCAATATCCACCTCGATTAGTCCTCCCCCATTAGGAAGCAGTGGTATCCATTGCGTTGAGTTCCCCCATCATGTGAGGAAAATTATGTTGAATTTGGCCTTGGGTGAGCCACTTGCCTTGGTGTAGGAGTTGCCCTGCCTTGAAAACCTGATAAAGATTGATCCTCTTCTGGCAAGTTCCCTTGACCTGTGTGTCCACTATCTCATCAGTGGATGTGTGTTCCATGCAGTCAAGTTTGATCTTTGTTGGTGTCAACTGTTATGCGATCTCTAAGGTGTCCAATAATGGTGGAAAATATGGATGAAGGAGGTCCACATTGAACACTAGCCGGTGCAAGCCAAGGAAGGGTGGAGTGTTGAGCTTAACAACATTGCTACCCACAACCTTGGTGATAGTGTAAGGCCCACAACGAAGTGTGCGGGGCTTCCGATGGGGCCCTGTAAGACATTATTTCTGCAAATGTAACCAGACCTTGTCTCCCACCTGGAACTGATGCGGTACCCTATGTTGATCATGGTGTTGCTTGTACTTAGAATTGGCTTTCTGCAAAATCTCATGGGCTTGTTGGCATATGTGTTGAATCCACTCAATGAATCTGGTGGCTTTGTTAGTCTCAGACTGAACATGAGAATATTTTGGCTATATGTTTGCAAGAGGTAGTGAAACATCAATGGGACGTAAGGGTTGGAATCCCAGCCCCACCTAAAATGGGCTATGGTCGGTGGAGCTATGGAGAGCCTTGTTGTAACTGTACTGAACAAAGGGGAGACTCTCATCCCATGTACGAAGATAATTAGAGTTTTACATGCGCATGATGTGCACAATAATCCAATTGAAAACCTCTATTTGGTCGTCTGTTTGGGGGTGGAAAGCAATGGATTTAGTGAGCTTGGTGTTCAATAGTGACGAGAGACTCAACCAAAATGTGTTGAGGAACCTGCTGTCCCGGTTAGAGATGATGGTATGTGGTATCCCAAAATGGACCTACACTCGTTTGAGGAAGATCTTGGTAGTATCTTCTGTTGTGATGTTCTTCTTACGGGCTCTAAGGATGGTCATCTTCAAAATCCGATCAACTACCACAAATACACAATCATTTCCTTGCTTGGTGGACGAAAGGCTAGACATGTAATCCATCGAGATGGATTCCCAAGGATTCTCGAGAGTAGGAAGAAGGGTGTATAAGCCTTGCTTCTTGATGGTTGTCTTGGAAATGGCACATGTAGTGAAATATATGATATACTTGCTGACATCCTATTGAAGTTTTGGCCAATAAAATGTTTCTATACAACGACCACAGTTTTCTCCATGCTAAAATGTCCTGCCATCCGACTGTAGTGGGCTTACCAAATAAACTTTGCACGCTCACTTGTAGGAAAACAAAGATGGCCCAGATGGCATAACAATCTGTCCTGAATGTGAAAATTGGTGACATTCGTGCATGTACCCAAGAGATGATAGGTGGTGGCGAAGTTTGGATCTTGCTGATAAATTTGGGGCCACTCAGATGCCACATGTCCATACGAATGGATCACAGTGGTGAGTGCAGTCATGGGAGGTCGACAGAGGTAGTCAACAACACGATTTGTGCTCCATGTCTTATACTCGATGTTGAGATGAAACTGTTGCAGGTAGGTTGACCACTTCTGATGGCGGTCGTTCTGCAACTTCCCATGTGTCTGTATGAACTACAAAGGCTTGTGATCAGTGTGGATGATCGTCTCCTTTCCCATAATGTAATGTTTCCATTGACAACATGCTTATACAATGGAATACATTTCCTTGTCATAGGTGGGGTATTTCCAGACAGTATTTGAGAGTGTGTCACTATGGTATGCCACTGAATGACTGTGTTGAGTGAGAATTGCGCGTACAACATAGTCAAATGCATCGGTCTCAATGTCGAATGGTTGCTGCAAATCGGGAAAGGAGAGTACTGGAACTGAGCACAAGTGATGCTTCAGATAATCAAATTCTCTTTGTTGTTCCTTCTCCCATGTGAACTTTGCCCTGCTGCCACCCTTGGTCACTTGGCTGAGGGCCCATGCAATGTGGGAGAATCTAAACAAAAACCATCGATTAGTGTGGTTGGGGATGGCCAATCATGGATGACTTAGATATTAATTGGATCAACATGTACCCCATGCTCATCAACAATGTAGCCCAAGTATTCGACCCTGTTCATGCCAAAGGAGATTTTTTCCAAGTTGGCGTATAGCTTGTGTTGCCACAGAGTGCTCAAAACTTGTTGAATATGCCACATGTTCTCCTCTCAAGTTCTGTTGAAGATGAGGATGTGATCCAAAGATACCACCACAAACGAGTTGGTGAAGGGTCTCAATACATCATCCATCAACCTCGTGAAAGTTGTTGGTGCATTTGTTAAGCCAAAGGGCATGACCAACCATTCGAAGAGACCTTATTTAGATTTGAAAGTTGTCTTCCATACATCATTTGGTTTGATGGGAACCTGGTGGTAGACAGACTTTAGGTCAATCTTGTTGAATAACGTTTCCCCCTTGATTTGGTTAAGAAGGTCATCAATTCTAGGAATTGGGTACCGGTTCCTGACTATGATTTTGTTTAGTGTTATGTAATCAATGGAGAGTCCCCAGGTCCCGTCCATTTTTTGCACCAGTACAATCGGGATTCCACAAGGGGAGGATTTGGATCTGATGTGCCCCTTTTGAAGAAGCTCTTGGATCTAATGCTTGATTTCGTCATTTTCCATCAGCGAGCGACAATAGACTGATCCATTAGGCAGACCTTCACCAAGGGTTAGATTAATTGGATGCTTGACTTGGAAGTGTGTCGATACCCCAAAGGGTGAGGAGAAGATGTCTATGTACTCTTCCACGATCCTGTACACTTGCTTCTACTGCAAAGAGAGGTTCTGTGTAGAGGCCACATATGTGGCAACGACCTTTTGCCTACTGTGAGCATGGATCAAAAAGAAGATGAAAGTCCCAGTCTGTGAAATGACCTTACTGCATTTCTAATCAGAGATTAAATAAATAGTGGTAGGTGGCGCTACCTCTGGTATCCTGTACAATTGTCTACCGAAAGTAATAATAACACTACGGGGTCTATAATCATGGACATCATGATGCTTCCACTAATATGGTTTTCCTAAAGAACATCACAAAATTCAAGGGGAGAAATATCCCATAATACCTCGTCTTTGAAAGTATTGATGTCGTAGGGAAGAAGACAATGTTGGTTTTCACAAAGATCTCTTCCTTGGTGAATTCAGTCGATGATGTAGGGTTGCGGGTGCAGTGTCGTCGACAAGTCTATCCATTTGACGATCTTTGCTGAGATCGGGTTCTTCTGACTGCCGTTATCGACAATGAAATGAAGTGAAGCCCCCTTTACCCATATTTGTGAGTGAAAGAGGCATTCCCCTTCCATTGGTTCTTTTGATTTTGTTGGTTGGACTTTGGTGGTAGGAATAGTGGTACTGGGTTCAACATTGATAATTCTCTTCCTTCCTTCTAGATTTGATTCAGAGTCATAATCGACCTCTGACTCAAAAGCCTTTTGCTCGACCACCAATGACTACTTGGAGCGACAATCTTTGGTGTTGTGCCAAGGGATTTTATGGTATTCACACCATTTTCCCATGTCCTTCTTCATCTTCCCATTACCTTCTTGTGTTGAGGCTTGGACTGGTTGTCCTGAGAGTCGCCATCTTTTCTCTGACCCTTGTTGTCTGGGTTGGGGCCTCCTTTTCCCTGCTTTAGCTATGAGGAGTTTGCAGATCCAAACTCTCACCTCTTCTTAAATTTTTGCTCGATCTGTAATAAAGGATTTCACTCAAAGTCTTTGATACCCAATTTTGTGTGTAGGGTATGGAAAATATTGCTAAAATGTGGTACTGTATGGTCCCTTTCCTGATGCAGGGTGGTCCATTTGGCGTACTAGTCCTCATACCTTCCAACAGGGTAGTAATGTTCTTTAATGGCATCTCGGAAGGAATCCCATGTAGGGTTGACTGCAAATATTACATATTTCTCTTTGACCCTTTGCTCAAAGTAAGTATCCCACTAGTCCTTAACATGGGGGAACGACCTTGAGGAGTGCAAAAGTAATATTTTCCCTATCAAAAAAATTGTGTACCAAAAAATACCCTTCAAGTAGATTCAACCATTTATCTAAAATATCTACATCTATCGGTCCTTCAAACAATGGAATATCAAAATTTACTTGTACCTTGAAGGGGTTGCATGGCTTCTTGATGAAGATGCTTCTCCCGTGGGCAGTCGCCGAAGGATCTATGCAAATTTGTCCATCATTTTGTTCCTTTGTCATGGAAGGGATTCCTTGAGCAACATTTTAAAATGATCTCCTAGTCCATGATCTTTATTTCCATCCCCAATGGGTTGTTGTTGGGCTCGACGTGACGTATGTTGCAAAGGCTCGATTGGTTCGAGTCCCAACTTCTTGTACCCAGATCTTGTTGAGGACATGCACGGAGAAAAATAAATGAAAATCATACCTCTCTTATACCAATGATCTGGATTTAGGTGCGGAACAAACTGATTAACATAATGAATACAATAAACACAGATATATGGAGAACAACACAAATATCTGGTGAACAATATCTTCCATTGAATAAATGAAACAGGTTGAAACTGTAAAATTGTAGAACTGAAACAACTTGCTCGAATGGTGTTAGTTATCTCTGAGAAGAGATGTGGCTACCACATGCATCCATCTGAGCATAATGATTACAATGAGGCTCCAGATGCCTTTTTAATATTATTCATGAATCCCAAAACCCTAGACATCCAAAAACCTAACCCTAGGAGGTGAAACGTCAAAAGTAATGTGGGCCCTGATTGGTAAGTTGGTACCTCAACTTCTTGGGGTCGTAAATTTTGCATACGATCTCCGTTTTAGGTGGGTGATAGCCTGTTGGAAAGGTCTTTTCGGGAACTACACATTACACTGTCAAAAATTAACTTTGTCTATAGTTTGACTGTGGCAAGCCAAAAAAGCATTGTTTAGGGCCCCAAAACGACCCTAGAAGTACATAAACATGTGCTGACATGGAAACATACAAAATAAGGCAATTGGATTAGGTGGGAGGCCACCAGTCTCATCCTGGAAGATGTGTATGGATTCAAGCAACCCTAGAAGTGTAGAACCCACAATTACAAAGAAGTACGAAAGAACATGTTGAACTAAAAACTGTGAAGAGTAGCTAGTTGGAATAGGTGGGTGGCCACCAATATCCACCTGGATCAACTCCATTGTAAATGGACGTGGAGGTGAGATATGAAGACTTACTTGGCTGACTTGACCATATTATGTCAACAAAATGTTCATGTCAAGGAGGAGCATTGAGACTCCATCCCAATGTACTTCAAAGTTAGCAGCAAAGGTTCACTTGGGTTGGCTTGGCCAGATTCGGTCAAGGACATGTATCTTTGTTGGTTATAGTGATGGACATAAGGGATGGAGATTGTTGGATCCTAATGATCAGAAAGTCATCATTAACAAAGGTATGTACAATCAAAAGTTGTTCAAGATCGTAAAGAGATATTTGTTTGCAAACTTGGGAAATCATTGTATGGCCTAAGGTATTCAGGGAGTGGTACAAGATGTTTGATTCCTTCATGGTGAGCCAAATTTTACAACAAGTGAGTATAACCATTGTGTTTACTTTGGCAGTTTGAAAAATGGTACATTCATTTTCTTACTATTATATGCTAATGACATTCTTGTTTCAAGCCTATGTATGTTTAATATTAGTAGGTTAAAGACATAGTTTTCCAACATGTTTCAGATGAAAGATCCAAGAGTAGCAAAACAAATCTTGGGCATAGAAATACATAAAGACAGAAACATGGTAAGTTGTGGTTATCACAACAAAAGTCTACGAAGAAGATATTGATGAAGTTCAATATGAACATTCTGAAACCGATAAATATATGTTTAGACTTGCATTGTAATATTTCTTTAAGTTGTCGTGGTAGTAAGGAAGAAAAGGTTATGTCTCATGTACTACATGCTAATATAGTAGGAAGATTAATGTTTGCGATGGAATGTTCAAATATTTCACATGCAGTGGGTGTTGTCAGTGGACACTACATGGAAAAACCAGGTGAAGAGCATGGTAATGAGTGCTTCAGTGTCTTAGAAGAATAAAAGCACAAGTATCACCTACAATGGTTGCATGATTTAGTCTGTGGTTATGTTGATTTGGGAGATTTGGACAAAAGGAGACCTACCTCATGTTATGTCTCACATGAATGCAAGGATATATTTGGTAAGTTTGGACAAGTACATGATATCATGTTCTATTTTGGTCAAAGGGTTGTGCACTTGACTAGTTGTCCAGCGTATCAAAATGGGACAAGGCATCACTTTAAAAGACCGATTACTCATGGAGGTGGAGTGGTCCATACTGGAACAGAATTTGAGGACATGTTCATGAAACCAACATTATTAGAGAAGTTGCACTGGTGTCTGGCTTCTCTTGACTTGCAAAAGAGGTTATGAATGGTATTGAGCAAGGTAATTAGGTAAATTGTTGTCAATGTGGAGATTGTTGGAATTATGACAATAATTAGAAGAAGCTACGATACTAATACATATTTAATTTTAGTAAATATTTGGTAGTTCATATAACAGAGGGAGTTAGTGGGCTAGTATAACAGAAACAAGTTCTTGAACTTATGTAACAATATAACCTATGTTGTATATATCCATGAACCCCAAGAGACATTTGTAACTTATAAACCTATTTGATGTTTATGTTTTCTTGAGGGAGTGTCAAGATTTTACCACATTTCTGTGTCTTATGAATGTCTTTCAAATCCCAACAATATGTTGCACTGCAAAAAACCACCAAAGTTTAAGTTTAAATAAAAAGAGTCATATTTCATAAGATATAATACTTTTTAAGGTTTTGTAAATGGTGTAGCAAGCTACATAGACTTGACTATTTGGAAGCTCCATAGTTAAGCATGCTTTAGCCATTGATGAGAACTTGGTTATTCCCATCAATGCTCATAGGATGCATTAATAACTACTCAATGTAAGCTAAAGCCCATGGAACATGAGTCATGCATTAATGCCCACTCCATACAATGCAATAAATGTTAAGTTAACAATTCAAAATAATTAAAAGTTAATCATTTTGATTGGCTCTCATAAAACATAAATCATACACTAATGCCTTTATTTTCACAAATAATTTGAAAAATAATATCTTATATATTGAATATATTGAATTACAAAAATTTAAATAAAAAAAAACCTTTAAATAAGGTCATAAAACATAATATCTATTAAAATTTTATTTAACCATATAAAAATTTGACAATTAAATATGGTTGAACATAAAAAAAATTTGAAATAAATTACTTTGATTGAAGATCTTCGATAAATACAGGTCATACAAAATTAAAGTCTGTGTGATACTTAGCTTTTTCAAAAACAAAACAGAAATCAATGCAAAAATTATTGCTAGAGTTCCAAATTTTCCACACTGACTATCTACAGCTTCCATGACTAAATCAAGTTGAAGTGTATTGATTTAGTCATTCACTAAATCAATACACTTCCAGGTATTGAAAAGTTGAAGTGTAAATCAAGTTGAACAAATCAAGTTGCCCAGGTATTGATTTCGACTGCCACGGATTGAACAAAACTTGATTTACACTTCGCCAAGTCTTGAAGTCAAGTCAAGATAATCACGAAGTCTTCAGCCTCCATGATGAACGCGAAATGAAACGACAAGATGTCGGGTGTCGATTTCTCGAGAAAGGCACTGCTGGCGCCTATCTAAGAGTTCCGGATGTGTCTAGATTTGAATCATGAATTTGACTTAATTCTAAATTAAGTGCGTTTTTTAATTTTCTAGATTGACCTGCGTGTGTACCTGGGCAACCTGATTCCGACTGCCACCGAGTGAACAAAACTTGATTTACACTTCGCCAATTGTCGAAGTCAAGTCAAGATAGGCACGAAGACTTCAGTCTTCATGGTGAACGCGAAATGAAACTACAAGATGTCGAATGTCGACTTCTCGGGAAAGGCATTACTGGGGCCTATCTCAGACTGTCGGACGTGTCGAGATTTAATTTTATAATTTTCTCGAATGACCTGCGTACCTGGGCAACCTGAATTCGACTGCTACGAATTGAACAAAACTTGATTTACACTCGCCCAGTCTTGAAGTCAAGTCAAGATAATTAAGAAGACTTCAGGCTTCATGATGAACGCGAAATGAAACTACAAGATGTTTCTCTGGACTTCACGGGAAAAGCACGACTGGCAATATCTCAGAGTATCGGACGTGTCGAGATTTGAATCACGAATGTGATCCGTTTAAATTCTAAATTAGGTGCGTTTTTTAATTTTCTCGAGTAGCCTGCGTGTGTACCTGGCCAACCTGATTTTGATTGCAACGGTTGTCAGCGATTGAACAAAAAATGATTTGCACTTAGACAAGTCACGAAGTCAAGTCAAGTTAATCAAAATCAAGTCAAGTTAATCAAGAAGACTCCATGTTTCATGATGATAATGAAATGAAACTACAAGATGTCAGGGCTCGGTAGAAAGGTATGATTTTTCAATGTTTTGGATTTTTTTGTTAATCATTATTGGAATTCTATTATATAGCTTTTTTTTTTTAAATTATATTTTTAAATGCATAAATGAAAATCCATATAACACTTAGATTATATAGATTCAACCTTTAACAAATCAAATATGTAATTCCATTGAATTTCTAATAAAATTGAACAGAAAAAAATACCCAATCAAATATCTAACATAAAATGTTTAGAGTCATCAATTCTAAATTAAATGTGTTTTTCAATTTTCTCCAGTAACATTTACATGGACAACCTGATTTAGACTGCGAGCCTATAGGTTTTATAAGTATTCTTTGAACCAATTTAAGGAGTTGTTTAACTGTTCTAGGTTCTGGTTTTTTT
>ML781839.1:547998-564179 GCA_009831015.1 Picea engelmannii
TTTTTGTTTTAAGATTTCAAGACGTTTGATACTTTAAAGTAATCCAATAAATAATAAGATTCGAATGGATATGACGACTAAACCCTTGACTACTTGACTTTTTATATCAACCATCCTTAACCCTACCCCACTGTAGATTCATTAAAGAACCCAACGACAAAATCAACAATACACTGACCTACAAGGCTCATATAAACAAGGATGTCTGTAGTTGTATGTGTTGGGGAACAAAGCACAGAAAATGCAACAGAAAACAATCAACAAGAAATAACTCGATAACAAACTATGTATAGAACTGCAATACAAAAGACACAATGATTTTAGGTGGTAAAACAGTGATGATTTGTCAAGGAAATATTCACGATTTTAGGTGGTAAAACAGTGCTGATTTGTCATGGAAACATTCACTAGGAAAGGGAATCTATATTCAGACATAATGATTTTAGGTGATAAAACAATGATGATTTGTCAATGAAACATGCACTCGACTAGGCAAGGGAATCTACATTCTTATTGCTCAATCTTGGAGATTACAGATAATCCAATAACAGGTTACAAATTTATTTTTATTTCCCTCTACAGGTTATGTATATAAATCAATTCCACACTTACATGAAATCTATGAAATCTATTGTAATAATTATTGAACAAGGGGATCCGATTTTGGGGATAATTTCTTATGAATTAGTTGAAACAGATAACCCAACAAAAACAGGCTTACAAATCTATTCTGATTTCCCTCTACAGGTTCTGTATATAAATCAATTCCACACTTACATGAAATCTATTGTAATAATTATTAAACAGGTTCTGTATATAAATCAATTCCACACTTACATGAAATCTATTGTAATAATTATTGAATAAGGGGATCCTATTTTTGGATAATTTCTTAAGAATTAGTTGAAACAGATAACTCAACAACAGGTTTACAAATCTATTCTGATTTTCCTCTACAGGTATATAAATCAATTCCACATTTACATGAAATCTATTGTAATAATTATTGAACAAAGGGATCCTATTTTTGGGATAATTTCTTATGAATTAGTTGAACGACCATAGTAATTATAGAACCATTGTATCCGCACAAAATTTTTGATATCTTTCCTAAGTTTACTCATCACCTTTTCTGCAAGTCAAGAGAAGTCAAATACCACCACAACTTCTCTAACAATATTGGTTTTGTAAACACGTATGCACAAATTTCTAGAGTATGGACTTTGTGAAGTGCTATCCCACCTTCATCAATAACCCATCTTACAAAATGATATTTAATAGCAATATGCTTAGTCTTAATGTGATAAGATGGGTGTTTAACTAAATGAATAACAATTTGACTACCAGAGAACACTATTTCCTTTTCCTGCATCTTTCCAAACTCACCAAATAAGCCCTTTAACCAAATAGCCTTCATGCAAGCATTTGAGGGACCTATATATTTTTCCTCAATAGTGGATAAAAAACTATGTTTTGAAGCTTTGACATCCAACAAATAGATCCTCCTACAAGAGTAAAGACATAATGTGAAGTAGATCTTATTTTGTCCAAATCACTTGCAAAATCTAAATCAACATAACCATAGACTGAATCACTGCAACCATTATAGGTGATACAATAATCACTTGTGTTTCTAAGATACTAAAGCACCCATTTTACTCTTGAAATGGTGACAACAAATCCCCACAAGATGTGGATCTAGATCCTATTATTCAGTTTTTGGTTGAGATAAGACAACCTAAGTTAGAATGTATAATTAAGGGATTAGTTTCATTGTAACCGTGGGAGAATTGTTTAAATATGTGTCCCTAAGATACAAATATTGAGCAAGGGGTTTCAAGAGATAAGACAACCTAAGTTAGAATATATAATTAATGGATTAGTTTCATTGTAACCGTGGGAGAATTGTTTAAATATGTGTGCTTGAGAGACAAATATTGAGCAAGGGGTTTCAAGCCCTCTCCAGGCTGTTTGTGGTTGTAATCTCTGATTTATTGAAGCATAAGAATGACGTTGCCATTGTCTTGTGGATGTTTCCCTCATGAAGTGAAGGAGGGTTTTACCACGTAAATTATTATCTTTGGTGTGATCGAATCTGTGTATTTTTTTTTTTTGGTTTTCTATTGCGGAATTAATCTGTGGCTTCATATTTCTGCAGGCAAGCTATGTCGTGAGGTGCGGAGGCTCGCAAATGTGCACAGGCCAACCATGATGGGAGGTGTGGCCGCTCCTTAAAAAATATTCACATATGGTTTTTTGAAAAAAGTTTAAATTATAAAAGGTTGATTTTTTAAAGTTGAAGGGTCGTGAGTTCAAGAATGGTGGAGGAATTAAAATAAAAGTTAATATTTTTTTTTATTATTAAAAGAGTCAAGAGGGGAATGTTTAAACCTTTTTTTTTTATTAAAGGTGGAAGAATGGAAGATGGAGGAATTACTTTGGAATTAAAGTAAAGGTGAATTTTAATTTCTTTTTAATAAAAGGTGAGTAAAAGGTGGAATTTTGATTTAAGTGGTAGAATTTACAATGCGATGGTAAATGTAAATGTAAATGACAACTATTTTTTCTTATGGAGTTGTATTTTTTGGTTACATGTAATTGGGCATATTGTTGTAAGACGTAGTTAAGTATGCGTACCTACCCCTGGTTCTGTTAAGTCGCCTATGAAAAGCCTAGACATAGATTTAGGTAGACTAAAGAAGGGTGGGGGGCATGAGTCATGAATTAAAACCTTGTACATAGGTTTACAATTGTGGGTTTTAGGCCCATGATTATTGGTGGGTTTTGGGCCCATGATTATTGGTTGCCTGTGGTATGGTGTCCATAGAATTGCATGTTATGGAGCATGTTTAAGGGCTCGGTCATTTCATGCATGTCATGGAGCATATCATGAAACTCCATTGTAAAGTGGCTTGGAGGTGAGCTGTGAAAATCTCATTTGGCAGTCTTGGACGGATTTGGTCAAGGTTTCGAATACTCTGTTCGAGGTGGAGCACAGAAGGTGCCCTAGTCAAAAAGTTGGGTCAATAGAAAGACTGATGTGTTTAAGTATTGATAGGTTAAATCAAGGTTTTGAGAACACATGATGGAGGCAGGTTCATATTCCTTGGAATTTTGGAAATTATTGCAGGACATTTGGGGTCGAATGGTATCTTTAGTAATGCCAAGTTGCAGCGTGAGTTGTGGTCAAAAGAAGTTAAGTGTTATCTGGACAATCGGTCACCATTAGTTGCAAAAGGTTGGAAGATTCTGGAAAAGATATATTGAACATGTCTTCTCTTGTGATTACTCAGTTTTTTGAAATTGTTTGATTGTTATGTTCATGCTCTCATCAACATTCTAAGTAGGATCCAGATCAAACAGGTAGATCTTTGTTGGTTATAATGACAATGTCAAGGGATATAGATTGTCATTAAGATAGATAGTCTTTGATGGATTTGTTCTCAAATCAAACATAGTAAAAGATGAAAGGAATAAAGCATGAATGATAGCAGAAAAGGAATTTGGAAGGCATTGATTTCCATGAAATATTCTCGTCAGTTGTTAAGATTTTCTCTATTCATGTAGCGTTGGAACTAGTTGTTGTAGCGAGATTCTAAGACAAGATTTTATGGAGATTTGTATGAAGAGATATGTATATCAAACAACCAGAAGGGTTTGTTTAGGATCACGACAGAAAATTTGTTTGTAAGCTCAAGTAGTCATTGTATGGCCTGAAATGTGCATCAGGCATTGGTACAATATGGGTGATTCATTCATGGTGAGCCAAGTTATACAAGAAATGAATTTAACCATTATGTTTATGGTACATTCATTATTTTGGTATGTAGATTGTTGACGATATGTTTCTTTAAGTAAAAGCATGGTTAAGATCACTAGTTTGGCTCTGTTGGTAAGGATGTTCATGGTGAAGGATCAAGGAGCAACAAAACAAATCTTGGGCATGGAAATACATAGAGGCAGGAAATATGGTAAGCTTTGGTTATCATAGTTGCAGTATAAGGAAAAAGATACTCACGAAATTCGGCATGAATAATGTGAAACCGGAAAATATCCCTTTGTCTTTCCATTTGTTTTTCTTCATATGTATATCCTTGTAATATAGAAGAAAAGGTTATGTCTCATGTATTGTATGCTAGTTGGAAGTATAAAGTATGCGATGGAAAGGTTTGATATGTTCAAGTATCAAACATTTCACATGCAGTTGGTGTTGTCAGTGGTCACATGAAAATTCTAGGTAAAGCAGTGAAATTGGGTGCTTCGATATCTTAGAGGCACATGTATCACCTACAGTGGTTTCAATGTTTTTTGTTTGAGATAATTCAAATTTTGTAGGAGGATTTGGACCAAAAAAAAAAAAAGGATCAACTTCAGGTTCTATCTTTTATGAGTATAAAGGGACCATTGGGTTAGTTTGGACAAACTGTAGGTTTTGTTTTCTTTGGTAGTCAAAGCCTTGTGCATTTGACACATAGTTCAGCTTACCTAAATTGGACATGGTAACACTTTGTAAGACATGTCACTAATGGAGGTGGAGTGGTCCATATTCGATCAAGTTGTGCAGACATGTTTTTTGGAACGAGTATTGAAGAGAAGTTGTGGTCATGATTTGCTTCTCTTGAAGGTGATGAATCCAATTGGACAAGGCATCAGGAAAATTGTTGTCAAGGTGGAGATTGTTTAAATGGTGACAACAAATCCCCACAGGATGTGGATCTAGATCTTATTATTCAGTTTTTGGTTGAGATAAGGCAACCTAAGTTAGAATGTATAATTAAGGAATTAGTTTCATTGTAACTGTGGGGGAATTGTTTAAATATGTGTGCCTAAGAGAAAAATATTGAGCAAGGGACTTCAAGCCCTCTCCAGGCTGTTGGCGGTTGTAATATCTGATTTATTGAAGAATAAGAATGTTGTTTCCATTGTCCTGTGGATGTTTCCCTCATGAGGTGAAGGATGGTTTTACCACGTAAACTATTGTCTCCTGTGTGATTGAATCTGTGTATGTTTTTCTTTGGTTTTCTGTTGCAGAATTAATCTGTGGCTTTAAAAAATCCAACATTCACTGCTTCCCAATGCTCTTACCTAATCTTCATTTGAAGTATTTTGTCTTGTACTTATCATCACATACATTAAACTTCCTATTGCACTAAGTACATGAGACATAATCCTTTTCTTCCTTATTACTAGGACATAAACTTGAAGAAATCTTGAAATGGGAAGCTAAAGGGATATTCGCATTATTCATACCAAATCGTATGAGTATTTTCTACACATACTTCTCCTTTGATAACCACAAGTTACCATGTTTCCTATCTTTGTGTATTTCTACGCCCAAGATTTGTTTTGTTGCTCCTAGATCCTTCATATCAAACCTCTTAGCCAACTTTAACTTGATCTCAATCATCTATTTTCTTGCTAAAAGCATATAATCAACATATAATATCAATATAATGAATATGCTATTTTCCAAACTTTTGAAGTAAACACAATGATCATACTCACTCCTTCCATTAAGGAATCAAACTTCTTGTACCATTGCTTGGGAGACATGACTTCTTGCATTTGCAAACAAACCTTCTTTTATGATCCTAAAAAAACCTCGTTGTTTCATATATATTTCCTCATCCAAATCTCCATGTAAAAATGTTTTCTTAACACCTAGCTACTATAACTTGAGATCAAGTAAAGAAAGTGGTGCTAACACAACACGAATTGAGACAAGGTAAACAAATGGTAATTTTTTTTATGGAAATCAATACCTTCCTTTTAAGAGTACCCTTTTGCCACCAATCTTTCTTCGTACCTTTCAAGTTTATCATAAACACTTTTTTTCAGTAATTGTAGACCCACTAGCAACCAACAACCTTCCTTCCCTTCAGGATTTCTACTGAGTCCCATGTTTCATTCTTCTCCTAAGGCATCCATTTCTACTTTCATTGCTATTTTCCATCTAGCACTTTCAATAACATCCATTGCTTCCTTAGCAAGATTCCCCATCATTAGAAATCAAAGAAATAGATGAAATATAATATTCATACCTTTTTGGGAAATTCTTGGCTCGTGTAGATTTCCTTAGATTTTTTCATGGTATTTCCCCACTTTCTTGGAAATTTTATGTAACCCCAACTTCTTCTTCGGGAGTTTCTTCATGCTCCTCCTTTCCTATAGATGTCTGAGTCACCAAATGAATTTGTTGAATTTGTGGTACCTATTCGTGTATCATTTCAAGGTATGTGCAAGTTAATGATGGTCTCTCATGACACATTAGTGGCAAAACAAACCTGGAAAAACATCAATATCTTAACATGGAGGGATTATTCAAGATAGTTTTACAATGAATTTAAATATGGTGTAAGAATATGAAACATAGGAAATTGAATTAAATTTCTAAATATACGACTTTTATTCATAGATATTGTGAATAAGTATATCAAATATGATTTTTTCTAACAATGGTATCTTATTTTTCGAACAAAATATAAGGTATACATGTTTATGTTCATGTAGGTGTTGAGTACCTTAAAGATGGAATTTCATTCCAAAAAAATGTATACTTGTAGAGATCCCCCTTTTCTTGTGACATGTATTTTTTGGAAATTTTTAATATTAATTTATATTTTTAAAAAATTATCAAAGTCAACATATGCCTGAAATTACAAGATTTTTTGTTCATGCATAATAAGAGGGTCTTAACATGATAAAAACTATTTTTTTTTAGATCGTAGGTGTTAGCGTCAGAAGTCACTCCTGGATTGATTGCAGGAGCAAATCCCGACACCCATCAGTTTAATGTCATGAATGTTTATAAAGGGGTGATCGAATGGAGATAAAGACTCAAGGAAATATAATTCCAATTCATGGACTAGGTCTGGTATGTAAAGAACAAAGGAGGTCTGGAATCCTAAATTCAGCTAGTAGGTTGATTAAAAGCTGATCAGGTGGAAGACTTAGTAAGAAAGGTGAGCAAACAACTTCAGGCAGCAGGCTTTCAGCAGTTTGCAGAAGAAAGACTCTGAATGCAAGATCTGCTTGGTTCAGGGTCCCAAGGAACTGAAAGGGGACTTGACTGGATCCTCCAATTCCAAGTCACTCAGCGCTGGAGATTACAAGAACTGATTAGAGACAGTGCAACTATTACAGTGATCCATTACAACACCATCCTACAATAGCTATAGCTCGATTGGATCCTCCAATTCCGAGCCACTCTAACACAGTGTAAACAAAGATATGAAAGAAACTGGCATTCATAAGGCAAGAAATCTCCAAAAGTTCATACATAACCAAGCTAACAGTGCTTCATTAAAATTTTACAACTGAGAGCTCTGCTCAACCATCGATACCTACAAAATGTGAGAAAACTTCTCTAAATACTTAGAGCAAAAACATCGAAGCCAATTCGAGACATTGCATTGAAGACATTATGTCTGCATTTTTACTGCGCCTACAGTCTCTAGACAGTCGTGAACTTTAGTCAGACGCAATCGCGCTCCAAAGGAACTGTGAATGAATTGACCAGTTTACAGTCATTTCTGGACTTCCATTTATGGCAGAAACGATATCCAACCATCATCAACTGCTGTAATAACTGTTTCATTGGGATCAGGACAGGCCCCGGTCGACTTTGTAGCTGCAGGACATGGGGGGGCTTCTCATTCTGCCATTTGGATATGCTCAGAGAATTCGTGGCGAGACTAGCGGGTAGACGTGGAATTCGTCGTGATGACCGGAGGACCTGGCACGGAGTGGTGAATGGACGGTGATCAAGCGGGGGTGGTTTGACATGCTCGGTGCAGATATGGGATGAGGAGAGGCCAAACAGATGGATGTGGCAGAAGGAGAACAATAGGACAAATGCAAACGGAAGAATTCGTGGGCTTCGAAGTGAATGAACCAAGTGGAGGGAACACAGGGGCCAGGAAGAGACTGTGGTTGGCACGACACGGGGACAGGACGTGGCGGTGAGGGATAGGTACTAGAGGTATTTGATGAGGTTTTGGGATTTATGGAATTCAGGATTCGCGAGTTCGATATGCACGAACTCCTTGCCTCCGTGATCTTCGATATCCCGATGTGCGATGAGCTCCTCCTCCGAGGAGCTAGCCCCTACTGGCTAAAACATGACCCAAATGACCTGTCTCCGCGTGACCATAGCCAAACCCCCATCGGAGTTTCGGCGTTCACGATGGCATGGTGTTTGTGTTCACGAGACTCGTGACTCCCCGATCCATGATGTGCCTTATGTGCTAGCCCTTTGACTGGGCCCCGACTCAAGTGACCACCACCATATTCCTTTGACCATTCTTTCCATCGGGATTTTGCGGTTTGCGATGTCAATGAACACGCATCCTCCGGACTCGCGATTTCCTGATCCGCGATGGCTCATGACCGTTGACCTATCAACGGTCCGCTCCTCGTTGCAAAGTCTGCCATCTGTCCTCCATGATTGACAGCCGTTCCCGCCTATCGGGAAATCGCGAATCGCGATTTTGAAATGCATAAAACTCTAGCTCCCGGGATCCCTGATATCCCATTTTCCGATGAGGCACTCCTGTGGAACTTTCGCCGCTTCTCACGTCCATGATCAGGCTCTCTTGCTTGATTCGGGCCCCAAGCAGATTTCTTCTGTGTGCTGCGCTAGGGCACTTATCGTGCAGTCCTGTAGACCTTTGTTCCCCGATACCACAATTGTTGCTAACATTAGGCTCCATGGGGGATAGAGTCATCCCTGTGATGCTCTAAGGATTCATTTTCAGTTCCAGTGCCTCGTTGTTGGGCTATGGAGTCATTATTAGGCCGCAAAAATTAAAACGAAAATGAACTAGGAAACAAAAAGAACAATATTTACAAACAAAGGAGCCATCTGAGGCTTAGACAATATATTTTTTCAGGAAATGCCCATTCAATGGGCTGCTAAAAAATTCTTCACCTTCCAAATCTCGCAGCTTGTATGTATTATTTGAGAAAGTTTCAGAGATTCTGAAAGGCCCAATCCACAGGGCTTCAAATTTGTTGTGTTTGCCCTTATCTTGTTTAGGAGCATCCCACTTCAGCACCAGCTCTCCTATATAGAACCACTCCTTCTTGGCCTTCTTATCAAAGACTTGCTTGATCTTTTGTTGAAGGTCCTGAATCCTGTCCACTGTCTGCTCTCTAGCCTGCTGGACCTCTACTAGCTGATGAATCCTTCAGATCATGTCATTCGGCTCTTCTTGATAATCCTGGAATAATTTCGCTACGGGAATGGCCAGCTGAGGAGGGAAGACAACTTTGGCTCCATAGACTAACTGGAAAGGGGAGAGACCTATAGATCTCTTTGTAGTGACCCGATCGGCCCAGAGGGCGAATTTCAACTTTGAATTCCACGCCCTTTTGTTGTCTTCCAACAACCTTTTGATGATCCTTATCAGGATTTTGTTGGAGGATTCCGCTAGACCATTTCCCTGTGGATAATATGGGGTGGAATGAATTAATTTAATCCTGAACTGGTCACAGAACTTGGCTAGTGGTTCAGACCCGAAAGCGACTGCATTATCGGTGACAATCTTATTCGGGCAGCCGAACCTTGTGATGAGGTCCTCCAAGAATCCAATGATTACCTTGTGGGAAGCACTCCTAGTGGGGATAGCTTCAATCCACTTGGTAAAGAAATCTGTAGGAGTCAGGATCCACCTGTGCTGGCCACTAGAAGCAGGGTGAATTTCTCCAATGAAATCTAGGCCCCACTGTTGGAAAGGCCCTGAAACCACCACCGGTTTCAACGGCAGAGACCTGAGCTGCTGCTTTCCTGCAAATTTTTGACATTAGATGTAGGCTCTGACCCTCTTGCAGACATCAGTGAACACGGTAGGCCAGTAGTACCCAACCCTGAGGATTTTGTGGGCTGTGGCTCTCCATAAATGATGCCCTCCACACAGGCCACTGTGAAATTCAGCCACGATCATCTCGGCCTCTGGTGGACTTATGCATTTTAAAAGCACCCCCAGCGGGTCTTTCCAACATAACACTTGATCGATCAGGCAGTATCTGACTGCTTTGAGCTTTAGATCTCTTGCTTTGCTTCTTTGCAAGTCGTCTAGTGGCCGCAACTCCTGTAGAAAGTATATGACATCCTTATACCAAGGACATTGAGTCAATGGGGGATCCCTTCGATGGTCTACGTCAGGCAGTCGATCCTGCCGAATACTTGAGCATTCGTTGATGAAACTTATCCCCAACGCTTAGCAGTTTGCTTTAGCCAACAGCTTGGCTAAACCTTGACCTTTGATCAATTTGGTGGGCCTTATCTCTAGGTCGAATTCCAGGATTTTGGCTATCCATTTACTCCTTCTCCCATCCATATCAGACTGAATACGAATGTCTTTAACAACAGCTGAGGGGACATAGACGATGATCTTTGACTGCAGGATGTAGGTTCTAAAAGCTTTGAGAGATTTTACTAGAGAATAAGCCTGCTTTTCCATAGTGTCATACCTTATTTTGGCATCCCTCAATGCTCGACTGAAGTAAGCAATAGGCTTCTCTAATCCACTGTCATTTGTCTGTGATAGAACAACAGCCACTGTGTCAGGTGAGGCAAAGGAGAAAATAAGGAAATCCTTTGAGTAGTCGGGACTGATAAGCATAGGATCTTTAGTCAGGGCCTTCTTGATTTTTTCAAAGGAATGTCGCGATTGAGGGGTCCACTTTAATTCATTCTCTTTCTTTAACATGGTTGTTATAAGCTTTACCTCCTCAGCAAAGTAAGGCACAAACCTCCTTAGAAAATTAATTTTGCCGAGGAAAGACTGGACCTCTTTCTTGGACCTCGGGATTGATAAGGCTTGTATCGCCTCAACTCTACTGGGATCAATCCTGACTCCTTCTGCTAATACTATGTCGCCTAGTAAATTTCTCTCCTACAGGGCAAATAGAGATTTCTTCGGGTTTAAAGAAATGCCAAACTTTCTACATTTCAAGAAAACTCTCCTGAGATAGCGACGGTGTTCTTTATCAGATTTTGAAAATACTGTGATGCCATCCAGATAAACGACAACAAATTTATCCTTTTCCCCAACGAAAGCTATGTCCATGGCACGCTGGAAAGTCGCCCCTGCATTCATTAGTCCAAATGGCATCTTGGCATACATGAATGTGCCTCATGGAGTGGTGAATGTTGTCTTTTCCCTGTCCTCAGGAAGAACATAGACCTGATTGTAGCCAGAGAAACAATCAACCATGGACATCCTGAAAGCTCCTGTCACCCTCTGCAGTATATGTTCCATCTTTGGCAAGGGGTAGTTATCCTTCCATGAGCTCCTGTTCAGGTTTCTGAAGTCTACACAGAGTCGGATTTCTCCATTCTTTTTCCTTACTGGCACCAGGTTGGCCACCCACTCTGAATATATTGGTGGCATAATGATCTGAGCTTGAAGCAGCTTCTTCACTTCCCTCTCCATGATAGGCGGTAGCATAGGATTAATCTATCTCAGCTTCTGCCTGAATGGCTTTGCCTCCTCCTTTAATGGAATTTTATGCTCGATGAAAGAGGTGTCATAGGTTTTGAGGTCTTCGTAGGTCCAGGCAAACACATTGGCAAATTCCTTCAAAAGTCCAATGTATTCGGACCTCTGCTCCTCTGTCAGAGTCTTTGACAATTTGACAAACTTGGGCTCACCCTCGGTCCCAATGTCGCATTGAATAGTACCAGCGTCCTCCTCTGAGACTTTTCCCTTTAATGATACATCATTTTCATCAAAAACTCTTTCCAAAGGAACCAGTCCTCTGGGAATGTGGTTGTTGGGCAGCTGTACAATGTCACGCCCTGCAATCTTATTCAGAAAATTACCCCCATCAAGATCTTCCTCGGAGACAGCATCTTGGTCAATGTGCATTTCTGAAAATTCCTCGACGGTCTCCAAGAACCTCTTGACCTCGAGATCATCCTCGAATACTTTCCAGTGTTTGAAGTTGTCAGGTATGGAGGGTCTGTATTTTACCTCTACATCATATCTAAATTTGGGCGGAAAGGGTACTTTGAAATTGCTAGCTGATGTAGCCAAGGAATCCGCCATTGTGTTCTCCTCTCTTGGGATGAATGAAATGTTGAATGCTGAGAAGAAATTGTCGACTAGGTCCCATACCTCATTTCTGTAGATTCTGAGTCGAGGATGCTTAGCCTGATAAGCATTCCTGATCTGCTGAACTACCAACTCTGCATCTCCGAACACTGTTACTTCCTGAATTCCCATTTCCCTCACCGCTCTCAATCCCAGAACAAGAGCCTCATACTCATCCACATTGTTGGTAGCTTCAAATTCTAATTTGTATGACAGAGATATGATTTCCTGAGCAGGTGACACAAAGACCACCCCAACTCTAGCGCCTTCCTGGGAAAAGGCTCCATCAAAGAACATTTTCCAGATGGGGGTAATGGAGGGAGGAAGTTCGGGGGAAATGGTGGGCTACTTTTTGAGTCTAAGAGGAGGTTCGGGAGCATGAGAGAGTTGGAGCAGACTGGAACCTAAGTCGGTGTCCAAGGCAAAGATGGGATGGTTGGTAGGGTTGGCTTCATCACTGATTATGTAGCCCTGTTGGGCTTCCCTGTATAATCTTCTATGCTCTCCTCCAAACACTGGGATAGTAGCATATGTGAGGTCCATCTGCAAGGTTCCCCCTAATCTTTTTATCCAAGATCTTGATAATAGCATACCGAACTTGGGGGGGACATCAGCTACTACTATATCCATGACCACACTCTTCATGGGCAGTTGAAACAAGGTCACAACCAGGTCTTTGATAACTCCAAGACACTGAACTCTCTTAGAGTCAAAGGAATAAAGGTCATGATAGGCTTGGGTAACTTCTAGCCCTAACTCCTCCATGACATTTTTGGGCATGAGGTTGTAAGAGGCCCCTGAATCCATCAAGCAGTTGTGCAACACTTTATCATGTACGTTCAAGGATGTGTAGAAAGGGGGGGATGGGTCATCTCTATTTTCTATCATGGGGCCCAGGACAACTACTGGCTTTTCATCTTAGAGGTTTATGGAGTCCGAGGGAAGGTACGAGGCTTCAGACTGTAAAAGTTCAGAGAAGCGTTTTTTGAATTCATCATGTTTAATCAGCTTAGTGAGGGGCACAAGGATCCTGATCTTTTGGATCTCATGCTCAAAGTTAAAAGAAGATGCAGGCTTTGGAATTTCTTTTATTTCAGGAACATGATTATGGACCATGGGAGAGAGGGGTTGGGCCTTCTTACCTCTGTGACCATATGCTACTGCATTAGCAGGATTTTCTGTTCTAGTGGACTGCTCAGGAATATCCGGTGTTGTTGTCCTTTTGTTGGACCTCAGGTTGTACCTGCCTTGATCGCCGCCAGCCTTTTCTCCCTTGCTCAATTCATTTAGCTGACTGTCCATGAGAGATTCCTCGTATGACGATTGAGTGAGATGAGGAAAAGGAGGAGTATCTCCAAAGCAATGGATTTCAGGCTCAAGTTCGTCTGTTTCCCCTTCTTCTCCCTCAGCCACAAAATTGTTTTGAAAATGTGCCTGAATTTTCTAGTCATCTCTGTCTCTTTGCATCATCGGGGGAAGCGATATTGTTTGGCCTCCGAAAACCTCCTTTGTTTTCGGCGCTCTGAGGGCCCTTGTATGCTTGCCTCCTCTCTACTTTCAGTCTTTCCATCTCTGCAGATAGAGACTTCACCATTTTTGTCAGTTCATCTACTTGAAGGTGGGGCACCGATGGGCCAGAAGTTGAGGCTTCGGATTATCCTTTCCTCCTGCCCATGTCAGCCTCATTCCTCAATATATCAGTTGCTAATACATTGGATTCCACTTCAATGGATGCGTCTTTCATTTGAGCCAAGGAGGCGGCTCTTCTTTCTCTCAATAAAAGACAAAAATCAGGGCCAAACGCACTAGCATAGGACATCTTGGCCGAGGCTTCTAATGGCTTTATTTCATCAGGAATCTTATTGTACATTTTATTGAATCTTTTGGAGAAGTCGGAGACAGACTCTCCTTCCATCTTCTTCAAAGACCCGAACTCAGTCATATAATACATGAAATCCTTCTTATCTCTCCACTGCCTCTGGAAAGCATTATCCAGGGCTTCAATTCCAGCAATAGATCCGGGAGCTAATCCTCTAAACCATTTCCTTACCTCACCATCCAGGCTCTGGAAAAAAACCATCATCCAGACATCTTCATTTCCAATGTTCAAGTTGTCTGCATAACTGTAGAAAGCAGCCAGGTGTTCTTCTGTGGTTATGTCCCCTTCCCCGGTGAACTTGGGCATATATTTTAAGTAATATCCAGTAGGGAAAGGATTCGTGGGTTGAGGTAAAACCAAGGGAGCATACCTGGTAGCAACTATGGCATCCATTCTATTCAGAGGGGGATTAGCACCAGCCATAGGAATATTAGGTGGGGGAGAATTTGGAGGAGAAGGAGTTCGCGAAGGGACTACTGGGAATGAATCTCGGAGTGGGGTGGGAAACAAGAGGTGATTCAAGGAACTGGCTTTCGAGCTCAAGTCAGCGGGTGCTCCTCCTTGTGCAGGATTTGGGAAATCTTCTGCGGTCTTGGGTCTACGCCAGGGTATAGATTCAAGAAAGAGGGGAGTGACAAGGTCTTGACCCTCCGGTCCCAGACCAGGAGAGGAAAACTTGATAGGAACACTCCCAAAATTTAGGAAACGAGAAACTGCAAAGACAGGCCTGTCAAAAAACTGAGGATTACCTGGTTCAGTGATGGACACTTCTTCTTCAGAGGCCTTCCCTTTTCTAAGCACTGCCTCTGGATCTGTTTCAAGCGTAGCTAGAGGCAGTTGTGGATGAGACCGCGTATGCCTACCTCTGAAAGCCACAATTAACAGAGCAGGTTCTCCCCAGCGGAGTCGTCGCAATGGAGTTGCCAGGTGCAAATTAGCAATCATGAAAGGCTCTGATAATTCGATGCACCTTCGGATTCAGAGGCTCAATGTCGTTCTACCCAGGGAAAATCTTCAATTTCATCCCTGGAAACGGCGCCAGAAATGTTAGCGTCAGAAGTCACTCCTGGATTTCTTGCAGGAGCAGAGCCCGACGCCCATCAGTTTAATGTCACGAATGTTTATAAAGGGGTGATCGAATGGAGATAAAAACTCAAGGAAATATCATTCTAACTCATGGACTGGGTCTAGTATGTAAATAACAAAGGAGGTTTGGAATCCTAACTTCAACCAATAGGTTGATTAAAAGCTGATCAGGTGGAAGACTTAGTAAGAAAGGTGAGCAAACAACTTCGGGCAGCAGGCTTTCGGCAGTTTGCAGAAGAAAGACTCTGAATGCAAGATCTGCTTGGTTCAGGGTCTCAAGGAACTGAAAGGGGACTTGACTATATCCTCCAATTCCAAGTCACTCAGCGCTGGAGATTACAAGAACTGATTAGAGACAGTGCAACTATTATAGTGATACATTACAACATCATCCTACACTAGCTACAGCTCGACTGGATCCTCCAATTCCGAGCCGCTCTAACACAGTGTAAACAAAGATATGAAAGAAACTGGCATTCATAAGGCAAGAAATCTCCAAAAGTTCATACATAACCAGGTTAACAGTGCTTCATTAAACTTTTACAACTGGGAGCTCTGTTCAACCATCGATACGTACAAAATGTGAGAAAACTTCTCTAAATACATAGAGAAAAAACATCGAAGCCAATTCGAGACATCGCATTGAAGACATTACGTCTGCATTTTTACTGCACCTACAGTCTCTAGACAGTCATGAACTTTAGTCAGATGCAATCGCGCTCCTAAGGACCTATGAATGAATTGACCAGTTTACAGTCATTTCTGGACTTCCATTTATGGCGAAAACGATATCCAACCACCATCAACTGCTGTAATAACTGTTGCATTGGGATTGGGACAGGCCCCGATCGACTTTGTAGCTACCCCGAACCCCGTCGGCCCCGGGCTACCGCCCGGTGCCGAACGTTGCGCGTAACCAGGGGGGGCATACCTGCCCCCCCCTGGGACCCCCCTAGGAAGCACCCGGCGCAACGACAGAGCTCTAGGTGAAGGGATCGTCAGACACAGTTGTCGTATCTGACGCACCCACACACACACACATGCAAAGAATATAACACATACCCAACATTCTCCCACTTGTTGTTTTCTTTGCATCCAGGGGTCCAGGGGATTATATA
>ML781839.1:573275-587125 GCA_009831015.1 Picea engelmannii
CTCCTCCCTCTCTCTCTCCCCCTCCATCCCACTATCTCTCCTCTCTTTCTCTCGTACATATACCACCTCTTTCTCTCTCTCCTTGTTATTAGTCTCACTCTCACTCTCGCTTTGCCCCTATTTCTCTCTCTCTCCCTCCCTCCCTCCTTCTCTTTTCCCCTAGTTATATCTCCCTCTCTCTCTATCCATCTAAAGGTGATGCAGGTCTCACATCTAATAAAGGATATGTACAAAAGAGAAATTTATCCTCGCCTGTAAGGTGAATTTTAAGTTTTTCTTGTTCTTCAAATGGATTACTTATACGAGTATGTATATGAACATGACCATGACCTATACAATGAAATAGACCTAGACCACAAAATAGACCTAGACCATGACTTATACCCCCCTAGCTCCATCTAAGCCTATGCACAACCTATACTCTACCTTTAACCCCTCCACACCCAAGCCCTAAGTCTAGTATTCCTATACCTCTTGTTTAATAATGATATTTTATGGATATGACCATTCGCCTACAATTCAATAATGATTTCACATGGTTTAATGATGATTATGGTACACTCACTCTGCGTTTTTATTTTAATATAAGCATAATATTTTAGTGGATTCGATGTTATTTATTCGCAATCATTGTTCGACTCCCTCTCTATATCCCCCTTCTTCGACTCCCTCTCTCTCTCTCTCTTCCTCCCTCCATCTATTTCCATCCCTCCCTCCCCCACCTCTCTCTCCTCCCTTCCAATTATCCTCCTCTCTCTTTGTTTCTCTCCCCCTCCCTCTTCCCCTTTGTTCCTCCCTCCCTTTATTTCTCCTCTCTTTCTCTCCTACATATACCACCTCTTTATCAATCTCCTTTTTGTTAGTCTCACTCTAACTCTCTCTTGCACATCTCTCTCTACTCCCTCTCTTGGTATTCCTATCCCACCCTGTCACACTCTCAAATAATCCATCTCTACCCCCTTCTCTCTTTATGTCTTACATCTAACCCTCACTCACTCACTCCCCGTATGCCCCTCCCTCTCTCTTCACCACTCTCCCCACCTTGCTCTCTTTTCTTCTATATAACCCTCTCTCTCTCTCTCTCTCTCTCTCTCGCCATCACTCTCTTTGTCTTCCCCTCTCACACTCTCTTTCTTCCTCTCTCTACACCCCCCTCCCTACATCTCAAGGAAAGAAATAGCCTTGACCTAAACATGTCAATACCTATACCTAGACCTAGACATAGCAAAACCTAAACATGGAAAGACCTAGACCATGAACTAGACCTATACGATGAACATGACATAGACCTAGACCATGACATAAAGCTATATCTATATTTATACCATGACCTATACCCCCCTAGCTCCATCTAAGCCTAGTCATAACTTATACTCAACCCTTAACCACATCCACTCTCAATCCCTGAGTGCATTATGCATATACCTCTTGTTAAAGGCCCCATAACCCTTGCACCCACATCACCCACATATTGGTTCCTTAACTATTTATTTATGCTTGAAAACAATTTCAATCCTAACCCCTTAGGTCCTAGTTGTCCCCATACCCCTATACATATTTATTCATAAAGAAGTTTGATTTATGATAAATGTTATATCCATTTCATTAAGAGTGCACATGCGCTCTTGTGACTTGACATCCTTGTAGCTATTGTTCATTTATGCCTAGTAGGAATGAATAAGTGTTCCTAGAATGTGTGTGTGTGTGTTCCTATTGTGCATTTTTTGATGCCAATCACACTCCACTATATCGTTTATCTTAAGGACAAAAAATATTTCTTGACATATGAACACAAAAAGAGCACGCACATGCATGTTTTTATTATTTTAATATTGTTATTTGATTCATAGACATTTTTTTGCTATTGCAAGACAATTGTGTGAAGAATTGGAAGACGAATTTGTCCAAGTGGAATTGGAATTGTTGTTTGTGTTTTCCTGTGTCTTCTTGGAATTGGAAGAAAAAATTGTCCAATTGGAATTGTTGTTTTTGTCTTCTTGTGTCTTCTTGAAATTGGAAGAAAAATTTGTCCGATTGGAATTGTTTGTTGTGTAATACCAAGATAAATATGTCCAAATAGAATAGTTGTCTTCTTGTGTAATACCAAGAAAAAATCATCCAATTGGAATTAGAATTATTAGTTGTCTTCTTTTGTAATATGAAGACAAATTTGTCCACTTGGAATTGGAATTGGTTGTGCCTTATTGTGTAATACCACTTGAAAAAAACTTGGTGGGGTGTTTGGAAGCTATTTTTTCTCTTCAAACATGGGGAACCAATAGATTAGAGAAAGAAAGTTTTCGAGAAAAGATAAATTGATCGAAAAGGTAGAAGAAGAAAGAAAAGGAAAATTTATGTATTTCAAAGAATACACAACCTTTCAGAAGAGGCCAATCCAATTTATGGAGGAATAGATGTCATTGTTGTTTCTCCTCTATCACCACAAGAAAAGTGCACGATTTTAGTAGAGATCAATCCATCCATTATCTCATCAAGATAACTTGTTGTGGATGACCAGATGATGGAGGATTTTCATGGAGATAATTATACAATGGATGAAATTAGAGAGGCAACTGGTGTACAACATTTTGTTGAAGAATTTCCTATGGTGAAATGTCTTATTGGAAAGTCAAACGTTCCAAAAACTAGTCAATCCCATGTCCACTCTCCTCCGAGATTTGATCTGCTAGTGATTGAAGGGGAAATAATTGCAACATTGTTAACTCCACAACATGGAGGTCAATAGTGTCAGAATATGAGTTCAGCGTCCCTACCTAGATTGAACATTGTGCGGTGAAGAACTTCTAAACACATTTAGGTCAATGAAAGTGGTCTAGCATCAATTGAAGGTAAGTTACCTAACCGTACTATTCATTATCATTCTTATAAAATCATTAAAGAATATTCTAAACCAAAATTGGATGTTGCTAAGTGTCAATTATTTTTTGTTGTGTTAAAATTTAGAAGTTTGACTGTTGTTAGGAGAATTTTAGGCATTAAAACAATCAAAACGTTAGAAACAAGTCATCATATTGTTAGAAACCTTGTAGATTATTTTCAAAGAATTGGTAATAAATCTCATTCTAAAGATCACAATGCAACCCAACGTGTCTTGTCACAATCAATTGTTAGCAAGATCACAAGAAAACATCATTTTCTACAACAAACCTCACAGCTCATGAAATGCAATGTCAAAAACCTTAGAAAGTATTCTCATTGTTGAGATAGCCTCGACAGAGGTGGCCCAACATACTTGTGGGCCTTCATTGGTAGGCTACCTCCTTCTGACATGAAGTTAATTGGACCAGTTAAGGCACTAGTACATGATTTCTGGCATGAGAACATTGGGCCTTCTTCCAACCAAAAAGATGTACTAAAATTGAGAAGGGGATCTAGGGACCATGGACCCTATATTAAACACTTTATTGACATTACATAGATATAATTGTATGACAGATTCAGGACAATACATAGTGCACTTGACTTGGGCCAAAGATCTTTCCATAAATGCAAGTCTTGGTATGTTTGAATAAACACAATTTGTAACACATGTTGTTGTGGATATCACATTGAGTATGGTTATCATTATGACACACACACACACACACACACACACACACACATATAGTGTTTTGCAAAACACCCTTTTGTAGGATTGCTAAGTTATGTTACCGTCATAGTCATCTAGAGACTTTATTCACAACATCTTGTGTACACGACTAGAGGTTGTACATTTTATCAAAAACATTGCTTATATGGGACATGCCCCAGGTGCAATGGAATGACATTACTGAGTAAGTGCATCCATGTAAGAAATGAGTATGAATTGGGGAGGAAGGATATTTCCTTGCAAAGATTAAAATATGTTGCATATGATATTGATGGAGGACAGGAAAATAAAATATACAATTTGTGAGTTCCCAAGTAAAGGAAGGGAAAGGAAAATCAAGGCATGGAATGGTATGGCATGGAAAGGCATGGCAAGGCATGAAAATACATGTCATGTTAATGCAAGACAAGGCATGGCATGTCAAGGCATGGAAAGGGACATGTCGACACTTTGGTCCAGGGGCATACAATCCAAATCGAGAAACATAATGGAGTTTTGTAAGATCTCACACATTTTTTTTACTAAGGCCCATGGGAATACACTACCCACAATTTCCCAGCACATTGTTATTGAAAATCAACCTCGTGTTAAAAAATTGCACTATGCCTCATTGAGCAAAACCATAGTGCCGGAGATTCTCCAAAAAATGTTTTTCGATCGATGAAATGAAAATGGATGGGACCCACTAGATGAAGGTCGGTGCCTCGGATCCAATTCAATCAATGATTCGTACTTCCGAGTCCCATTTTGAGTTTTATCACCAATTGCAACTTTGCTCCTTAAGCCATTCAGGGAGATGTCGAGACTTTGGTCCAAGGGCATAAAATCCAAATCGACCAGCATAATGGAGTTCCATAAGCTCTCACACATCTATTTTTCCAAGACCCATGTGACTACACTACCCACAATTTCCTACCACAAAGTTCTTGAAAATCAACCTCTAGTTTAGAAATTGCACTATGCCTCATTGAGAAAAATCCTAGTTATGGATATCCTCCAACACACGGTTTTCTGGTCAATGAAATGAAAAATGATGGGCCCCACTAGCTGAAATGTTGTGCTCTAGATCCAATGCAGCCAACAATTTGTCCATCTGTGTCCTGGTTTGATTTTATCGCGAGTTGCAACTCTCCTCATCAAGCCATTCAGGGACATGGAAAGGCATGACCAGGCAATGTCTTGGTATAGGTCTAGGTCTAGGTAAGAAAATGCAAGGAAAGGAAAATCAAGGCAAGACACGACAAGACAAGGAAAGCCATGACAGTGCTAAGAAATGTTAGACATGGTAAGGAAAGGCAAGGTCTATGCCTAGGTCTAGGTCTAGGTAAATCCTATTAATTATGATAATCCATGTTTCGCAACTATGAAAATACCTTAGATATATGAATAAAGATAGCTTGTGTTATGACATTGAAATTCTCATGCAAGTATTTCTATCTAATATATATGGAATAACAATTTGTAGAATTACATGCTTAATGAATCCTTTGATTGTGATTTTTACATATTGAAGTTGATCATTTAGTACAAGCATTATTTTTTTTAGAAAAAAAAAAAGGTATGATACATGAATTCCATTATTTTTTTATTAAATTAACTTAATAACAAATTCTCTCTAACGATGAAAATAACTATATTTTTACAAACAATGGCAATGGAAAGGAAACAAAAGGACATGGAATGACAAGGAAATGCAAGGGAAGGCATAACTTGGCAAACCAAGACATGACATAGTGTGGAAAGGCAAGGCATGTCATGGCATGACAAAGCAAGGAATGTCATGGCAGGGAAAAGCATGGCATGGCATGACAAGGAAAGGCATGAGATGACAAGGAAAGGCATGGTATGGCATGGCAAGGCAAGGCCTGGCATGGCATGGAAGGGAAAGGAATGGCATGGAATGGAAAGTGAAGGAAAGGAAAGGCATGGCATGGAAAGGCAAGGCATGGCATGGAATGAAAAGGCTTGGCATTTCCTTCACTTGTCTTTCCATGCCTTTCCATTCCATTCCTTTCCTTTCCATATCATGCCATGCATTTCCTTGCCTTTACATGCCATTCCATTCCAATCATTTACTTTTCTTTCCATGCCATGCCATGCCTTTCCATTTCATATCACATACATGCAAGGAAAGGCATGGCATGGCATGGAAAGGAAAGGCATGGCATGGAATGTAAAGACAAGGCACGACATGGCAAGGCAAGGAAATGCAAGGAATTGAAAGACATGTCATGGCAAGGTAAGGTAAGGCATGACATGGTAAGGAAAGGAAAGGAAAGGCATGGCAAGGAAATGCAAGGAAAGGTGTGACATGGCATGGCATGGAATGGAAATGAATCCCATTTCCTTCACTTTTATTTACATGACTTGCCTTTCCATGACATTCCATGTCATGCCATGCAATTCCTTGCCTTTACATGACATGCCATTCCTTTCCATGTCATGTCAAGCCTTTCCTTACCATGCCTTGACTTTCCTTGCCAAGCCATGCCATGCCATGCCTTGCCTTTCCAAGCCATGGCAGGTCATGGCATGGAATGGAAAGGAAAGGCATGGCTTGGAAAGGAAAATCAAGGTATGACAAGGAAAGACAATGAATGACATGGCATGGCATGGCAAGGCAAGGCATGGCATGGAAAGGAATGGCATGGATTGTCTTGGAAAGGAAAGGAATGGAAAGGTGAAGAAATGGATGTAAATGGCATGGAATGGCCTGGCAATGGCATGGCATGGAATGGCAATGGCATGGCATGACAATGGGATGCAATGGAAATGGCATGACAATGGGATGCAATGCCATGGGAATGGAATGAGAATGGCATGGCATGTCTTGGCAAGGCATGGAAAGGAATGGAAATGGCATGGCATGGCATGTCATGGAAGGAGAAAACATGCCATGGAATGACATGGAAATGCATGGCATGGAAAGGAAATGCATGACATGGTAAGGAAAGGCATGGCATGGCATGAAATGGAATGGAATGGCATGTCATGGCAAGGAAAAGGAAGGAATTCCATGGCAAGGCAATGGCATGTCATGGCAAGGCAGGGAATGACATGACATGGCACAAAATGGAAAGGTAAGGCATGGCATGGAAATGAAAAGCATGCAATGACATGGCATGGAATGGAAAGGCATGGCATGGCATGGAATGGCATGGCAAGGCATGGCATGGCTTGGTAAGGGAAGGAACAACATGGAATGACATGGCATGGAAACTCAAGGCAAGGAACAACATGGCTTAGCTTCGAAAGGCTGCAAACTTTTTCACCTACACTTAAATTGTCATAAACACTTCATTGGATAGAAAGGAACTTTGTGATATAAATTTAAGTCATATGTCCCTAGAAAAAATGTCTTATTTCTTGAAATGAGAAAGGTTTATTTTTTTGTTATTCTTGTTTCATTGAAATCCACATTTTGATTTGAGGTTTTCCTTGCATAAGGTTATGGAAAGTTATATTTATTGTTCTATAGGTTAAAATGGGAAGATACATGACTAAACATGGGAAGATACATGACAATGATATGTCATGGCTTCACAAGGCATGTCAATGGCATGGAATTGAGATGCAATGGAATGGAAATGACATGGAAATGGAATGACATGGCATGGATTGGCATGGCATTGAAAGGCATGACAATGGTGTGGCAATGTCATGGAAAGGAAAGGCATGCCATGCCATGGAATGGCATGGCATGACAAGGAAAGGAATGCAATCGTAAGGAAAGGAATGACATTGCATGGCATGGCATGGAAAGGCAAGGCAAGGCATGTCATGGCAAGGAAAGGCATGGCATGGAAAGTCATGGAAAGCCATGGAAAGGAAAGGAATGGCATGGAAAGACAAGGCATGCAATGGAATGTCATGGAATGGAAAGGCATGGTATGGTTTCACATTTCAAGGAACATAATGGCATGGAAACTCAAGGCAAGGCAAGGCATGGCATAGATTGGAAAGGCATGAATATTTTTTCACCTACACTTAAAATTTCATAAACACTTCATTGGATGGAAATGAAATTTGTGATATAAATTTAAGTCACCTCTCCCTAGAAAAAATGTTTTTTTTTACTTGGGATGAGAAACGTTTATTTATTTATTTATTCTTGTTTCATTGCAATCCACATTTTTATTTGTCTTTTTCCTTTCCAAATGTTATGGAAAGTTATATTTATTGTTGTATATGTTAAAATGGGAAGCTACATGACAATGGCATGTCATGACATGGCTTGGCAATACATGGCAATGGCATGGCATGACAAGGCATGGAAATGGCATGACATGGCATGAATTGGAAATGCATATCATTGGCATGGCATGGAAAAGCATGGAGATGGAATGGAAATGGAATGGCATGGCAAGGCATGGAAATGGAATGTCAAGGAAATGGAAAGGCATGGAAATGGCATGGCAATGGGATGCGATGGCATGGCATGAAAAGCAATGGTAATGGCATGGCATGGAAATGGAATGGAAACACATGGAAATGGAGTGGGATTGGCATGGCATGGCTTGGTAAGGCATGACAATGGCATGGCATGAACATGTTTGCGGGATTGGGTTTGGGAGGCTCCATTGTCTCCTTGTGTGCTCTAACCCAAAAATTGGGTAGGAATGTGCAATAAAATCTCATAGATGGTGAAGTAAAAAAAATAATGGTTTCAAGTCTCCCTGAAGGAATTTTGGTAGCATAACATTTCTTTCTCAAGTCTCCCTCAAGTATCCCTGGAGGAAAATGATATCCATTATAATATCTAGTTTCCATGTGAAATCTCTCATTGTATTGATCAAAATCAATAATTTTAGTGGACATCATGGAATAATGAATAAATGTTATTAATAATTAATGGGTTTAAACAATTTTAAATACACCCACTACACAACCTAAACAAACATGAGCGCATTAATGAGTCTTTTTGATCTTCCTAGGAAGGAGATCTAGTGGGTTTAATGGTATATCTAAACGTTTTCCATCATTTTCCCAAAGACCCAACAAAGGTGCATTTCTGAGATGAAGCATTCCATTGGTTTGGGGAAGTGAAATAATGGAGATCTAGTGCCAAGATGGACTGAGAGTAGACAAGAGGGATACACTATCTCAGTGGAAGCCCCGAGGATCAAAGAGAGAGAGGCTCAGTGAAGCCATTGAGGAGGGCACACTTGCTTCATCCAGACAGTTGGAAAATATAGCAAGGGTGCAAAACCAAGATGGTATGTCCTCCTTCTTACGTTGGATATCTTTGCAGAAAATGGAATGCCACCTAAGAGAATGACTAGCCAAAGGAATAGGCTAAATCTCGAAGGTGGAATCATTTGAAATAGAGAAGCCAAGGTGCATCCATGAGGAAAGGCACATTGGATTTTCCTGGGAATGATCCAGATGCAGAAAACAAGCAGAAACTAATAATACAACTTTCAGATAGCAAACAAAAATGAGACAGATAGCTTTTGGAAAATGGCAAGAGATTTGTATTAGCAACCGGTTCACCTTTTATAACAAGGGACCCATTTATTTACATAGGATTCTCTCTAATGCATTAAAAATATGAGAACCCTAGGTTGGGATTAGATGTGCGCCCCAGGTTGACTTTCTCTTGGGTGGTCCAATTCCTCCCTGTTTAGATCTGGAAGCATCTCGACTTACATGAGAAGGTGTAGAAATAGAGGGTGCACCACTTCAGCTATCATCCACTTTGCTTGAGTTGGATTTTGTCCTTGCCATGCCACAATGTAGGAGGAGTAGGCTCGGTGCCTTGTAGAACGAGTCCTTGTGTCTAGTAGTGTATCTTTGGACAAGGGGAGTTGGAAGTTTGGGATATTGTTCACCGAGTGTGTAATTGTGACCGGTTCCTCCAAGAGGGGAGGCTCAAACAACTTTAGATGATTGGAATTAATTACATTGTGTATTCCCAACTGTGAGAGGAGATCCAATCAATATGCATTCTCCCCAATATTTTAGAGAATTGTATAAGGGCCATATCGGATTGGAAGAAGTTTATGATGCTGGCCTTTGAAGAATTTCTTATCCAAATGTAACCAGACTCTATCTCCAAGATGAAAGGACATGGAGGCCCTTTGTTTTTCATGCATTTTATTTGCACGATCTTAGGATTCTTTTAGTATTGATTTTACGACAGTGTGGCGTTGTGCAAGTTGTTGAAGAAACCGATGGGCTGAGTGTTGTTCTTGTTGTTGATGCACTGTACCTTGGGGATCCAAAATGAGGGGAATCTTGGTTGGATATGTTGGTTGGAAGCCCAAACATACTTCAAAAGGAAAGAACCCAGTAGAAGAATGTGTGTCCTTATTGTAGCTATGTTGTAGAATATGTAAGTAGTTGTCCCATTGTTTGCTACGCCCAAAATGAGTACGAATAGAATGGACCAATAACCGGTTGACAACCTCTGTTTGGCCATCCATTTGAGGATGGAAAGCGGTAGAGAACTTTAGTTGACACCCAAGTAGCACCCAAATTGTCTTCCAAAATGTGTTGAGGAAGCGTGAGTCTCTATCTGAGATGATGTTGCTTGGTAGGCCAAAATGTGGCCAGACATGTTGGAAATATAATTCTGATGTGTGTGTTGTTGTAGTAGTCTTTGTGCATGGAATAAAAAGCGCCATTTTTCTAAAATGATGTACCACTACCCATATTGCATCATGTTTATTTTGGGTGGTGGGTATTCTACTTAGAAAATCCATAGAGATTGACTCCCAGGGTCGAGAAGGGAGAGGCAATGGCTGATATAAACCATGCTTTCGATTGGATGGCTTAGATTGGGAGCATAATGCACAAGCTCTGATGAATTTCTCAACTTGAGGTTTCATAGCAGGCCAATAGAAATGGCATTGTAGATGTTTGAGAGTCTTTGTGGTACCAAAGTGGCCACCATAGGCTGAAGCATGAGCTTCTTTAATGAGCAAGAGACGATCATCTGAATGTGGAACACAAAGAAAATTTAACTTATAGAACCATCCATCCCAGATGGTGTAGTCCAAGAAGGGAGTCTGATTGAAAACCGTGGGACTGTGCAAGGCAACCCAAATCTCTTGAAAGTCCTAGTCTATAGCATACTAATCTTTCCATGTATCATAATTATCACAACACACCTATAGAATTGGGAGAACTAGAGTTGGTGTTGATCCAGGTGGATATTGGTGGCCACCCACCTATTCCACTTGGACCCCCACCATTTCTTCTTTCATTTTTTCAGTTTTCGCACAATTTACTATTTTTAGCAGTTTTTTTGGATCCTGAACTTCCGGGGCCATTTTGAGGCCCTAAATGATGTTTTCTTGGGTATGTTGCTGTTACAAAATAGCATCTAACGATGCTATTTTGTATTGATCATTGTAGGCCTCGGATAGATCTTTCCAACGAGCTATCATACGCCTAAAACAAAGATCGTATGAAAAAGTTACGACCCCGGGAAGTTGATGCACCAACTTACCCAAACGGGGCCCACATGACTTTTGGCGCTTCATCTCCCAGGGCTAGGTTTTTGGATTTCTAGGACTTTTGGCATTCCCGTTTATTGTAAAAGGGCCTTCAGAGCCTCATTGTAATCATCTTCTCATGGATGTGAGTAGCGGCCACGTATCTTCTAGAGATAAGCTACCAGCGCCCTAGCTAGTTTATTTCCATTCTGTCTGTAAGCATATTTCAGTCATTTGTTATTAATGAAATGAAGTCTATTTCCATTGCATCTCTGTGTTTATGTGTATTTTTGTATTTCATTGTGTTCCTACATAAATCCGGATCAATGGTATCAGAGTGGTCTGCTCATTCTCGATCCTTCTTTGCATGTCCCCAACGAGATCGGGGTATAAGGAGTTGGGGCTCGATCTGGTTGAACCTTTGCAAGATCAACCTCGCAAACCCCGATGATCTCCCATGGGGGAAGAAAATAAAGATGAGGGAGCAGGAGATCCTATCAAAATGTTGCTCGAGGAGGCCCTCGAGAAACAAAGGAATGCGATGATGGACAACTTTTCCCAGATTCTTCAACGGATTCTAACTGGTGGTGCATCGACATCCAGAAGCCACTCTGGAGGTGCCACTCCTTTTAAGGTACAAGTAACCTTTGACATTCCCATATTTGATGGCCAAATAGATGAAGATGTTGTAGATATATGGTTTAATATTTTAGAAGTATATTTCTCGGTTCATGACTTTTCCAACCGAGAAAAGATTATTTTCGCACTCCTTAAAGCCGCCCCCCATGTCAAGGATTGGTGGGAAACCTACTCAGAGAAAGAGGGCGAGGGAGAAACCTCTTTGTTATCGGCCGCACCCACTTGGAATTCTTTTTGAGACACCATCAAGGAACAATATTATCCCGTGGGGAGCTATGAGGACAAATACATACAATGGACTATGTTGTGGAAGCAAAGGGACCAAGATGTGCATGAGATGACGAATCTGTTTCATACCCTACGCACAAAGTTGGGCATCAAAGATTCAGATAAACATTTGGTGTTAAAGTACCGTAGTTGTATGCATAGATACATTCAGGAGGAAATGGAGTTCCTCGACATCTCCTCACTTGGTGTGGCATACTGATATGCTGCCAAGATTGAGCAGAAGTTCAAACAGAAAAGCGAGACTTTGGGTCTGCAAATCAGAAGCATGAGAAAGGTACTCCCAAATCGCAAAACAAAGGACCAAGCCAAGGCAGGGTAGCCCAGGACAACCCACCAAAGCCATAAGCAAAGAACAACACCACGAAGCCAAAAAAGGACACACAGAAGTTGTGTGAGTTCCATAAGAGCTCCACTCACAACACAAGTGAGTGTCGGGCCAAGCAGTCACTGGTAGCCGAGTTGAAGGCTTATGAATCGGATGCATGCTCCGACTCTGAATCAGAACCTGACAAGGGGAATGACAAGGGGAAGCAGATTATCAATGCGGAGCCCAACGCCAACATTTACACCATGAAGATCCAGAAGGAGGAACCAGAAGATCCAGAGGAGGTAGGGCGTCTCTTCCATTCCAAGATGTGGTTAAAGGGTTCCCCGTTGTAGTTCATTGTCGACAGTGGGAGCCAGAAGAACCTCATCTCGGTAGAGGTCGTGAAGCGGTTGGACTTGTCGACCACAAAACACCCACAACCATACACCAGTGGGTGGTTGCACCAAGGACAGGACCTCCGCGTCAGTCGACAATGTTGCCTTCCCTACAACATCAAGCCCTTCACGGATGAGGTATTATGTGGCATTCCTCCTCTTGATGTTTCTGATGTATTATTAGGCCAACCGTACTTGTGGAAGAGACATGTTGTGTATGAGTCCAGGCCTCGTGCTGTTATTATCACTTTGGGAAATAAGATGTACAGGATACTAGAGACAACACCGCCTACCACCATCTCTTTGGTTACTGCAAAACAATGCAGTAAGCTCATTTCCAAAACTAGGAAATTTGTTTTCCTGATGATCCACCCTCAAGGAAAGCAGAAGACTGTGGCCATGATCTCTAGACAAGGCCCCACTACACGAAAACAACAGATGAATAAGGTCGTGGAGGAGTATGAGGACATCTTCACCTCCCCTGCAGGGGTGCCTCTACACTGCTAGGTCAAGCACCCCATCGATCTGACCCCAGGTGCACCACTGCCTAATGGACCCATCTACCGACGCTTTGTCCTAGAGAATGATGAAATCAAGAGGCAGATTCAGGAGCTATTGTAGAAAGGTCACATCCAGCTGAGTTCATCGCCCTGTGGGAGCCCGATCGTATTGGTGCAGAAGAAGGATGGGACTTGGAGACTCTGCATTGACTATCGGGCATTGAACAAGATCATTGTTCATAATAGGTACCTGATCCCATGGATTGATGACCTTCTGGACCAACTCAAGGGGGAAAAATATTTTAACAAGATCGAATTGAAGTCTAGGTATCACCAAGTACCAATCAAACCCTCTGATGTGTGGAAGATTGCATTCAAATCCAAGGAGGGCCTTTTCGAATGGTTGGTCATGCCTTTCGGGTTGACAAATGCCCCTGCAACCTTCATGAGGCTAATGGATGACATCCTGCGGCCATTCACCAACTCATTTGTAGTGGTGTACTTGGACGACATTCTAATCTTCAGCCAAACTTGGGAAGAGCACCTCCACCATATCCGACAGGTCCTCCAAACACTGCGACAACACAATTTGTGTGCCAATTTGGAGAAATGCACTTTTGGCATAACCCAGGTTCAGTATCTGGGATACATTATTGATGAGCGGGGGGTGCA
>ML781839.1:587738-600567 GCA_009831015.1 Picea engelmannii
CAGACTGCCTCAGTCGACCACCCATCGTGGCGCTAACCACTGTGCTCAACTCTTGTGGGCACGAGACTTCCGATTGGCCGCTTCTCTACACAAGTGATCCAGAATTTGGCCACACATACAATACACTCTTGGAGGGTAAGCAAATTCCCAATTTTCACCTCCAGGATTCCCTGCTCTGTCACTTGGGACACCTTTGTGTTCCTTCAAGCGAGCGTGCCAAGATGATTTGGGAGGCGCAATACAGTCGAGTCGCTGGGCATTTCGGGGTCGAGAAAACTGTGGCAGTACTGCAAAAGTATTTCTATTGGCCAAAAATTCGACAAGATGTTGGGAAGTACATCAAGTCTTGCACTTCTTGCGCCATTGCCAAACCGACCATCAAGAAGCAAGGCCTCTATACTCCACTTCCTACCCCTAGTCGAACTTGGGAATCCATCTCTATGGATTACATGTCGAGCCTTCCTTCTACTAAGCATGGCAATGATTGTTTTTTTGTGGTCGTCGACCGATTCTCGAAGATGTCCATTATGATGGCCTGTAAGAAGAATATCACAGCAGAAGCCACTGCTAAACTCTTCTTTGAACAAGTGTGGGTACACTTTGGGATCCCACAGTCTATCATGTCAGATCGGGATAGTAGGTTCCTCAGTACATTTTGGTCCAGCCTCTCATTGATGTTGGACACCAAGCTCACCAAGTCCACAGGTTTCCATCCGCAAATTGATGGCCAGACAGAGGTCGTCAACCGGATGATCATACACATTCTGCGCATGTACAATTCAAAGAATCCACGCACATGGGATGAGAGCCTCCCCTATGTACAACACAGCTACAACCAGGCTCTCCATAGCTCAACTAGCCACAACCCCTTTCAAGTGGGCTTGGGATTCTAGCCACTATGTCCCATTGACATAGCCATGCCATTTGTGGCTACTCAAGAAGATTCAGCTCATGTCCAGTCTGAGGCGGATAAGGAAAAAAACTTCATTGAGCACATTAAACACATCTGCCAACAGGTTCATGACATATTGGACAGAGCCAATTCTAAGTACAAGAAACGACATGATCAACATCGAGTGCCACACAACTTCCAAGTGGGCGAAAAAGTGTGGCTGCATTTGCAAAAGGAGTGCCTCGCTGGACCCCACCGCAAGCTTTGTCCGCTTCGATATGGGCCATACACCCTCACCAAGGCTGTAGGGGAAAATTCCTTTGAGCTCAGTATTCCACCATTCCTTGGTCTGCACCCAGTGTTCAATGTGGACAGCCTTCGGCCCTACTTTCCACCTCTACTAGACACATCCGACATGGCAGAACAACTCACACCAACATAGTTAAATCTAGACTTCATGGAACAATCTAGAACTGATCAGATCATGGATACATAGATCAAGCACACCTAAAAACAAAGGATACCGCTATATCGAGTTGTCAAAGCAGGCCAACTCCTTCACCAAGGCAAATGGCTCACTAGGGACCAAGTTCAGCAGAAGTTTCCTCATTTCATGGAGGAACTCAATGCAATGGGGACCATTGCTTCCTAAGGGGGGAGGAATGATCCAGATGGATATTGGTGGCCACCCACCTATTCCACTTGGACCCCCACCATTTCTTCTTTCAGTTTTTCAGTTGTCGCACAATTTACTATTTTTAGCAGTTTTTTCGAGTCCTGAACTTCCGGGGCCATTTTGAGGCCCTAAACAATGTTTTTTTGGGGTATTTTTCTGTCACAAAATATCATCTTAAAATGCTATTTTGTCTCTAGTGTTGTAGGCCTCGGATAGATCTTTCCAACGAGCTATCATACGCCTAAAACGGAGATCGTATGCAAAAGTTACGACCCCGGGAAGTTGATGCACCAACTTACCCAAACGGGGCCCACATGACTTTTGGCGCTTCATCTCCCAGGGTTAGGTTTTTGGATGTCTAGGACTTTTGGCATTCATGTTTATTGTAAAAGGGACTTCAGAGCCTCATTGTAATCATCTTCTCACGGATGCGAGTAGCGGCCACATCTCTTCTTAGAGATAAGCTACCAGCGCCCTAGCTAGTTTATTTCCATTTTGTCTGTAAGCATATTTCAGTCATTTGTTATTAATGAAATGAAGTCTTATTTCCGCTGCATCTCTATGTTTATGTGTATTTTTGTATTTCATTGTGTTCCTACATAAATCCGGATTAGGTATTCTGCTGAGTAAATCAACCATTTTATTAGAAATTCCCTTCTTATATCTGATGACCAAATGTAATTGTTTAATGTAGGATGCCCATTTAAGGTGCCTTTGCTCATGAATCTTAGACTGAGAATTAATGAAAATCAAGGGATGATGGTTGTATGTAGGATAGTCTCTTTACCCAACAAATAATGGTGCCATTGCTTGAGCACTTGGACCAAGTTGTAAAATTCTTTGTCATAAGTATAATATTTTTTCTTAGCCTTAGAAAGAGTTTCTAAGGGAAAAGCAATGGGGTTTCCTCCCTATTTAAGGACGACACCAATAGCATACTGTGAGGCATCGGACTCAATCTCAAATGGTTGAGAGAGGTCGAGCAAATGCAATACTGGAGATGAGAATAGTGCCTCCTTGAGATGAACAAAGTGGATGGTAGCTTCGTTAGTCCAAATAAATGTGGAATGAATATTAGATAGTTGATGCAAAGGACAAACAATCTGAGAAAAATGAAGAATAAACTTACGGTAAAAATTGATACCACCTAGAAATATTTTTAGCTCACTAGCCGAAGAAGGTTGTGGCCATTTCTTGAAGGATTGGATGTGGGATGGATCCGGTTGAATACCTTTTGAGTCTACCATAAAGCCTAGATAAGGAACTAAATGTTGGCCAAAATAAGATTTTTTCTCCTTGACTTGTAATTTGTTCTCTCTAAGGATTTGGAGAACTTAAAGGACATGTTGCATGTGGGTGTCCCATGTCTTACTGAATATGAGAATTTCATCTAAGTATATGACCACAATGCGACCCAAATGATTTTCGAAAATATCATTGATGAGTCACATGAATGCGGCAGGTGCATTAGTCAGACCAAAGGGCATGACTTTCCATTCATAAAGAATGAATTTGGTCTTAAAATCTATCTTCCACACATCATCTGGGTTCATTCAAACCTGATGGTAGCCTGCTGTCAAATCTAATTTAGTGAACCACTTATCTCCTTGGAGGGTTTCAAGTAACTCCTCAATCTGGGGTAGGGGGTAACGGTTCTTTATTGTGGCTTTGTTAAGGGCCCAGTAATCAGTGACAAGGCTCATTTATGAGGTATCTCTTTTTGGGATTAGAAAGGTAGCAGAAGCACAGGGATCAGATGATGGTTGAATGTGATCGTAGTTGATGAGGTTAGTCAATTGCTTTTCCATTTCCTTTGTTTCTCATGTGGCCAATCGGTAAGTGGGTTCATTAGGTAATGCAGACCCGGGGATGAGGTGAATCAAATGGTATATATGGCGAGAAGGTGGAACACCTGTAGGAGTTTGGAACACATCGAAAAATTCTTGAAGTAGAGGAGTCATTGCTTCGGGAATGGGATGTGTATTATTTTTTGGTGGTATTGGGCGCACCAAATAGAGAGAGACACACTTATTCAGATGGACATGAGGGATTTTCTCTTTAGTAGAAGTGGGCTTGGGTGTTGAGGATGTTAAGATATAGGTGTGGCCATCTTTTGTAAGTTTATACTGGCAGGATTTAGCCATATAAATGGTATTCCTTTGGACTTGGTAGGGTATGCCGAGAAGTAAGTCCGAAAAATCCAATGGCGAGACATTACAGAGGACAGTGTCTTTAAATTGGCCTATGGAAAAGGTGACCAAACAGCGTTGAGATACCAATAGACAAGGACCATCCTTTTGAACCCATCCTAGATGATAGGGGTTTAGGTGTGGAGTAGTGACCAGATAAAGGCATTTGACTAGTTCTTGAGATACCAAATTTTTTTGGCTTCCATTGTCCATGATAAGTAAAGCTAATGAATTTTTTATTTGGTGGTTGTGAGTTTGGATCTTCAGTGGTCATTAAGATCAAAGAGGGATCTAATTTAGTGGGGTTTTCAAGAGAAACTTCCTCATTTTCTTCTACTGGTTGAGGATAAGTATGCTTAGTGAGTAAGGTTTTGTTGTTCTTAGATATTTGAGAACTCGACAATCTGAAGTATTGTGGGAAGAAGTATTGTGGAAGGAACACCAGGGTGTATTGGTATTTGGATTTGGAGAATGAGTGGGTGGGAAGCGGGATGAAGGATTTGAGGTGGGTGTTTGAGAGGTAGTGGGGCGGGACTAAGGAGTACAACCCCTAGGAGCTAACTTTATTTATATTGCCAAAGATATTTGAAAAACTTTGTCTAATGTCTGATTTTCAAATAAATCTACTTCCCTACAGAACTTAGCCAATAACCCAGAAATAAACTTAAGTATTAATACCTCTTCCGGATCTGGAATGTGAAGCAACAAGCGCAGCCTGGAGAAGTAGTCAATGTATTCTTTCACTCCTTGTGTAGGGAGATGGCAAAGTTGGTGCCATCTGATCCATACAAATTGTAGGTACCCGGGTGGGTAGAAACGATTTCTCAAGGCTTCACAAATTTGAGCCCAAATTTTGAGTGGTGAATAGGTAGAGGATCTTGGAGCATCCCCAAGTTCTACCACGAATGTGGTATTTTGTTTCTCTATATCCCACCTTGTTTTTGCAAGTCCTTCCAATTGCAAGGTTGGAATCTGAAGCTTTATTTCCCCGGTGAGGCCTGGGAAAGTATTAAAATATGTGGAAAGACTATGGATCCATGAATCCACATCTTCTCCATTACTTTTCCAAAAAAACTTAGGAAGTTGTATTCGAGTATCCAACCGGAATGGATCTAGATTATTTTGTTGTTTCATTCTCAATAACTCATTGAGGACAGAGGCAAGGCCTTGTACGAGATTTCAGGTATTGGAGTCTGAGTCTACTACCAAGGGATCTCTTCTAGGAGGCATGTTGAGGCAAACTGAAGGATTCAGGACAAACTTGGCTGAGAAATGAAATCTGGGTCAAGTTTTGTTGTGGGAACAAAGTGCGTAATACCTTGGAGCAAAGGGGGATAGAAGATATAGAGGGAGAGATATGCGGGAAAATAGATCTGTGACTCTCATCTCTTGGTGGTGGATATTTGTGTGTCCTTGGGCTAGGAGACCTGTGCATCCATTGACACTGATATAGAAACCCTTATAAGGGTGTGATCTGGAGTGAAAATCATGAAAAATTAAAAACATTTGGGCTCATACTCCAGATCTAAAGCTTCTCCTTGGATGTTGAATCTCTGATACCAATTTATCTTCCTGGGAAGGATATCTAGTGGGTTTAATGGCATATATAAATGTTTTCCATCATTTTCCCAAAGACCCAGCAAAGGCTCATTTCTGAGATGAAGTGTTCCATTGGTTTGGGGAAAAGAAATAATGGAGATCTAGTGCCGGTATGGACTAAGAGTAGCCAAGAGGGATAGACTATCTCAATGGAAGCCCCAGGGATCAAAGAGAGAGAGGCTCAGTGCAACCATTGAGGAGGGCGCACTTGCTTCATCCCGATAGTTGGAAAATATAGAAAGGGCGCAAAACCCAGATGGTGTGTCCTCCTTCTTACGTTGGATATATTTGCAGAAAATAGAATTCCACCTGAGAGAATGACTAGCCAAAGGGATATGCTAACTCTCAGAGGTGGAATCATTCAAAACGGAGAAGCCAAGGTGCATCCATGAGGAAAGGCGCACTGGATTTTCTTGGGAACGATCCAGATGCAGAAAACACACAGAAACTAATAATATAGCTTTCAGATAGAAAAAACAAATGAGATAGAGATTTTGGAAAATGGAAAGAGATTTGTGTTAGTGGTCAGTTCACCTTTTATAACAAGGGATCCATTGCATTAAAAATATGAGCAGCGTGGGTTGGGCTTCGATGTGAACCCCGGGTTGACTTTCTCCTAGGTAGACCACATTGACTAGTCGTTTCGGCACTTATGAAGGGTTACACATAAATAAAATGATTTTGTATATCTCATGCATAGAAAGAGGGGAATAATGTGCATGCCCTATAAAATGTTCAAATTGTGGATTGAATCAACTAAGAAACTAACAACTAGTCTTCTCAAATGAATGTCAAGGGAAGACTAGGGTTTAAAGAGCCCAACTTGTAACAACGTGTGATAAGATATTTGTAGGTGCATGTAATTCATACTATAAATATATATGCAGTGTTTGGGTTGTCCAAATGTTGTGTGCTTTCATAATTGAGTTTTATCTTATGCCATCTTCGTAATTGAGTAATTCTAGTACTAGTTATGGAGGTTAATTTGACATAACATTGAGCTAAGATTGTTAAGTGATTTAAAAATATGTAGAAGATAAATGAGAAAAATTATTTTTATAATAAAGTATTGTAATATGCCATTTAAAGTAGTAAATAATTTCTAGAATAAAGTATTGTAATATGTGGCCCTTTAAAAAACGTTTCCTAGGAATGCACAAGAACATGTGTTCATGCTACTAAACCTATGTGGTAAGTTGAGTGGAGGCTTGAGAACTTTCAAACCTATAGGGTTAGGAACGTGTGCACATTCTTGAGAATGCAGACGGGTTCTTGTGAGTGTGCATTTCGGCTGACCCCCTCGCCACTTTTTCAGCTACCAACTTCATGCACTCACCCTTCAACTCCTACCATGTCTGATTTTATGATAGAATTTTCATCAAATACTACTTATCTGATTATGACGAGTTTGTAGGTAGTACGATCCAACAATATGTATCCTTTAACTCCATCACTATAACCAACAAAGATATACTTCTTTGATACAGGGTCTAACTTAGAATGCCGATCTTTAGAAATAAGAGCATAGGCATCACAACAACAAAAAATCAGATTTCAATATGACATGTCCATACCTTTTCCTGAATATTACAATATACTACAGTTGATGGTGATCGATTTACTAGATACCAAGTTGTAAATAATGTTTTTTCCCACAAATATTTTTGCAACTTGGCATTACTGCGAATGATCCTTACTCTCTCTAGATGAATCCTATTCATGGGTTCAATGACATCGTTTTGTTGAGGAGTATAAATAGTGGTTTTATGTTTTTTGATGCCATCTTTCTTGCAATAATTTTCAAATTCCAACAATGTGAACTCACCTCCATTATATATTCTCAAAGACTTGATTGATCTACTAATTCTCTTTTCAATGAAATCTCTAAACTTCTTAAACACATTAAACACATCAACTCTTTTGAGTAAATAGACCCACACCTTTCTATAGCAATAATATATAAATGTCACAAAATATGATGATTCTACAAAACAAATTGTAGTGGGTGACCCCCAAACATATAAATGAATACAATCTAGGATACATTTACTTGTATGACTACCTGTTTTAAACTTCTATCTAGACTACTTCCCGAAAACACAATGCTTGTAGAAATTCAAATTCAGAGCTTTTATCGGTACCTTGATCCATTTCTCACTCATATGGCCTTGTCTCTATTGCCATAAATGAGTAGTTTCATTTTCTTCCTCTAACACCATCGCTACTTCATTTATCTCCACACTCCCTTCTAGTTGGTAAAGGTTCACAATATTTGTAGCCTTCATTACAACAAAAATTCCCTTGGAGACCTTCAATACTCCACCTTGACATTTACATTTATAACCCATGGAATCCAAAAATCCCAAGGAAATTAAATTATTTTTAAGTTTGGGTACATGTCTTACCTTCGTTAACGACCTTACAATACCATCAAACATTTTAATATTAATTCTCACAATCCCAAAAAATTTATGAGAAACATAATTTCGCATGAAAACAAAACCACCATCGATAGATTGGTAAGAAGAAAACCAACTTCTATGTGAACATGTGATGAGAAGCACCAGAATATAATAACCATTCTTGATGATATTGTGAGAAAATACAAACATATAGTACTTCATAAACCATATATGAACTTGTCTCAACCAATTTTTCTTCCTTTTGGGAGTCTTCCTTGGATTCTTGCCTCTTCCAATAATATTTCTTGAGATGCCCTGATTTATTACAATACCAACATTTTTTCTTACCCTTCTATCCTTTTTACTTAGATATCAATGTACTTCTCGAGCTTTCCCCTCTTTCTTTAGATCGACTTCTAGCCACCATTTATTTTGATGTTGAGGTTTATAAACAATATTTTCTCCACACCTTCTGAAACAACAAGGCTAATGTTAGTCACCATTAATTGTTTTTTGTGTGAAATCAAGATTTCAAAATCTAGCGGGACGCTAAACCAGTTTGGAATCCTGAAAAACTAGGGAAGGGGATAAATATGGTAGGAAAGAGCTAAATCTGGCAGGAGTGTTGAGTCGATCGGGCTCGATGCATCGCAGATCATGAGGTCTCAAGATCAACGACCGAGAATGATTTTGGGGGGAGAAGTTGTGCGGGGGTTAATTTTGGAGAGAGGGCCCAAAATTTGAACCACGGTTTTCTTTCGAGGTTGCATGGCATCACTAGGTGCATTTTGGGGCGAAAAGCGGGTTTCCTCAAACCACTTTCTCACGCCCCCAAAATTTGGAAAAGTATAAAAGGGAATTTTGTTATTATTTTGAACATTGGACCATTTGAAACTTGGCTCAACCACCATATTTAAACTGAAGCTCAACAGTACACCAACTGCATGCCATTTCCACTCGTTTCCAGGTATTTTTCATCACAACCATGTATCCTATAATAACCTCAGTAACAAAAAAAGATCATGTGGCAAATGAAGAGGCCCTAATTGACTGAGACTCGGATGTTTTTATACCGAAATCACTATTTTTCCTATTTCTGTGTCCAGAAAAAACATGTCCGATAAAGTAGGAAAATGTATATCGATCCTTGAAGTAGTCCAGGCCACCATAGTCCCTTATGATGTCGAAATTGATTTCCCATTTCCAGAATTTATAGTTTGGTGCACCGAACAGTATGCCCATAAAGAAAAAGTTGTCGTGAATAAACAAGGGTCCAAGGTCTTGTGTAGGGTAGAGAGTCTGTCAATTCGAGAGTCCATCGGTATACCAGAGTCTTTTTCCACAATTTCCAAACCTTTCAATGAAGACAAGATTATTAGGGTATATAAAGAATGTCCATAAGAGGTCCGAGACCTATTTTTATAGACAATTATCAAACCTGAACATTTTTCAGTGGGTCTGTCTTTACCGATGAATGTGAATATAATGGTTATTGAAGTCCAATGGATCTGCTCCCTATTGAGTCAAGTTTTAGGTCTAGACAATGACAAATATGTGGTTGAAGTCATGCTTGGTTTCGTGTTGACCTTTTTTAAGTCATAGTCTAGTCTGTCAGTCCATATTAGTTTTGATCAGTTCCTAGTTGATAATATCCATAAACAACTAGTGAATTTTCGTTCTCTAAGACATTTCAGATACTACACATATCTGTTGAGAATTTTCCTGGAAACCAACAAGAGAGAATTTCCTAAACAAACATTTGTGTCAACTAAATGTAAAAGGATTACATTACTTATATTCATCAACAAAGTCATGTCCAAAGTTTACAATTTGATTTTAAATACCATCCTACCTAGAGTTTTAGATGACATGAGGAGCTATCTATAGACAAATCCAGAGAATAGACTGGGGGATTGGGTACTATTCATGCACTCAACAATAATATGGATTTTTGGTTACCATGAATCCCCTTACCTATTTCCTATTTTTCTTACCCCTATAATATTTTCCCTTGAATTCATCAGGCAGAGAATTATAACTGAGACGGATCATTTCTTGAAATTGCATAAACCCTCCAACCTCAAGTTCCCTTTTATCATTGGTCCCTTCATTTTAAAAACCAGATCATGCTTGTCTCAAGTTCAAGAAAAGCTCAAAGAGTTTGGTTTTGCAAAACTACAGGGGAGAACATATGATCCACACCAAATCATATCCAAGAGAAGATTGATGAACAAACATGCCCCTTCTGAGCATGAACAGGTTGAGGGTTTTGATAAGTTGGCAAATCTAGAAATCTGTGTTGAGATGGAAGCAATGTTGCAACCAAATCAAACACAAGTGGAGGCAACCTTGCGACAAAGTCAAATACAACAAGATTATGAGAAACTCATAGTCAAAGTTCCTAAGATATGTTTTTACAACAAGAGGAGAAGTTCATAATCCATGGGCATAAGTGACCAACACACTGCCGCAAAGAATATGAAGATTACATAGTCTCCACAGATAGTGGATTTAAAAGAGGAAGATCTGAGAGAAAAATTAAATCTAGATATGGTGGAAAGTGGTACCAGTAATGTAGAGGTCGAAAAGGAAAGCAAACTCCAAAGTGAAGGCAGTTCAAGAACCTTTAGCAGAAAGAAATATATATTTGATAGAACATCAAAGGTAGTTTATCAATATAAAGAAGATTTGGAAAAACAGTGTGATGAGAAGGGAAACATAGCTCTGGGTGAGATGAGGGATTTAGTCCCTGAAGCGGAAAAGATTTCACAGCATAAATCTTCTTTGTTCACAGTGAGGGATGTTGAGAAGAGAACCTTTAACATTGCATTTTCATATGAAGACAAAGTCTCTGAGATAAAGATAATATATGAAAACATCAATGCTCCAGATAATGTCAAATTCCATAAGAATACCAGTGATATGTTGTATTCTGATTACCTGGATTTAATCTTGAAGAATTCAAAGTTGTCATCTTATGCAATAAAATTGGAAGGGAAGATGAGGCAGGAAAACTCATCTAGAAGACCTTGGTAGACTTAGGTCAAGAGGATGGAATATGAAGACCCCCAAGGGTTGAAATCCTCGTTGGATGAGAAAGACCAATTAATTCAAAGTCTGAAGAAGAAATTGAAAATGTCTGCTACAGAGCATCCATAAACAATAGAATTGGTTGCTTTAGAACAATAAAAGTAAACACTTCGTCAAGAGACTTTGGACTACAAAGCTAGAGTGTTGCAGCTAGAACGAGAAAAGGTTAAATGGTCACAAGAGAAGACATAACTACTAAACAAAGTTGTAGTTGAAACTCCTACTACAAAAGTTGGATCAAACACTAAAGGACTAGTCCAGGCTATGTCACAAGTAAGCTTGAAAGAAGGAGAAATCAAAGGGATGAAAGGAAGCATAGATAAATTGAAGCAGGACATGCAGGAAAATGATGAAAGAATGGCTCAATTTCAAAAGGAGAATGAAGTCTTACAAGAAATAATAGATAAATTAAAGATGAGGTTAAGAGGAAAAGGCCTGTTGTAGGGGGGCAAACATATCATCTAGGACTCTATAGTTGTTGAAGCTGCCAAGTTCAGATTATATCTGAATTTCATTAATGATAAAGATAATATATCCATCATAGCTAGAAGTAGGTGCATTGTTGTGAATGAAACTTTAGCAAAGAAATCATCAAAATGGGCCCAGAATACTGTAAATCTAATCAATGTTGTTCCTAATGAAGACCTTCAAACTATTGGGGTTAAAGAAAAAACTACATTGATCATTTGGACCGGGAGGGTTATTTCTATACATAACCTGTTGAAATCATTCCAAACCATGGCAACACAGATGGTATAGAGTGTACAAGAGTTCAAGGATTTGTTTGAAGAATTGTTCATCAAAGGACTTACACCATTTTGGGATGGAAAGGGAAAATTTTATGATCAGGAAGAATGCAATTCTCATCTGACTCAATGAAGAATGGTTCACTCCAAGTTCGAAACCCTAGAGGAAAATTTGAAAGGATCTACATTAGTTGAGCATCTAATTAAAAACTTTGAAATTATGAATCATTTCAAAGCAGTCAAGCTTGGACTACTAGTCATGTCATATTCTTCTTTCATTGACCTGAAGATCATGATAAAGTAAATGGTAGATTATGATATTCCTTCTAACTTGCAATGGAATGAGATAGTATGACTGGGAAAGACAAAATACAGTTTTCCAGGGTCCATTAGATGATGGCCAGATGTCACTAAAGATGGCAGATCATGTGGAAGACTAGAGCAGAACAAGTGGCAAAGAACAAGACTAAAACGCAAGAGGACTAAGAATCCGGATCAAGAAACGTTCCTTGCTAATCATTGTAATTGGTTCCCAAACCGAAATGTCTTATTTTAATTATTGTAAATGGTTTCAAAACCAAAATGTTTCATTTTGATCATTGTAATCAATTTCAAACCGAAGAAGATCAACTTGTATAAATATTAGGAGTTCCAAATGTATTAAGGGTTGGTATAAGTGCAAGGGAATGATTTTAGGTATTTGGAACTTGAATGTAATTTTCTGAAGCTGAATAGAATACACATACAAATGTCCTGAGTTTTCCATGTAAATATTCTAATGGTGGTGGTTTGAGTTTTGTCTCCTTTCTTTGTATGTATTTCCTGTATGCTTAAATTCCATTTCCACTGTCTTTTGTTAAAATTGGATAGTTAAAGGCCCAAAAATAATATTTTGATGCTCTCGGATGAAGAAAATTAAATTATGTTAATTTCTTCCTAACTAAGTCAAAATTCATTTATTTAATGCTCTGATACAGTTATATGTTTTTCGTTTCTTCTTACACTCTGCAAATTTACAATTTATAACTCACATTTATCGCATCATTTAGCCTTTATCCTCTACATATTTATACCGAATAGTTTGTGCTTCCATGTTAAATTTTAAATTAAAATAAAGTACCAAGGCAAGTGTTTCTCTTCCCTAGGCGCCTAAGGGGGAGAAATTTCCGAATGTGGGTCTTAGTCAAATTAATTTGTGAGATGCAAATTAAAAGATAACTTTATGATTAAAGTGA
>ML781839.1:606440-622960 GCA_009831015.1 Picea engelmannii
GTATTGGCATGCATTCCAAGGCTTCCATACAACATTTGTTGGCACAAAAATTGAGGTAACTGCTGTAATATATTTCTGAGTGTATTTCCGTACAGTCTGTACAATCTTAGCAGAGTTTTGGCACGAATTTCGTGACAGTCCGTACAACATTAATTGCCATACAGTTGTATGAATTTCTGGTTCATAAATTGAGGAGCAAAGCTACAGGAATGTCCAGATAAGTTTGTGTAAATATCTGAAGATGAATATGCTGTAAAAGAATTTCTCAGAAGCTCATAAATAATACAAAGCCCTCTCTAACTGGTTTTCCCCTTGTGGGTTTTTCCAAGGTCGAAGTTAGACCGAAAATATTTGTGTCTATATTTTCTGAGTTTTTCATATTGGTGGTATTTTATTTCTGCGTTGAAAACGATGTTCAGAATCCTCATGTTTCAGTTCTAAAATTTATTTTCTGTTAAGTTTTTATATGTTGAAACACCAGGATTTAGCATATGTTGAAACACCAGGCTGTAGTATATGTTGAAACACCATGCTGAGTATATGCTGAAACACCAGGCTGTAGTATATGCTGAAACACCAGGCTGTAGTATATGTTGAAACACCAGGTTGTAGTATATGCTGAAACACAGTGCTGAGTAATATACTGAAACACCGTTGTGAGTATATGCTGAAACACCAGGCTGAGTATATGCTGAAACACCAGGCTGTAGTATATGCTGAAACACCAGACTGAGTATATGCTGAAACACCAGGCTGTAACATATGCTGAAACAGTGCTGAAACTGAGTTTGGCATTTAAATTTGGCTGAAAATTCAGTGAGACTGAAACTGGGTTGGGATTTTGAAAAATTAACGTTCCATTCATTTCATAAGTTTGACTCCATATCCCTAAGTGTCCCTCCCTTCCTTGCCAACAAAGTTATAAAAAACCCTTCAAAGCAACAAAACCTACCCAGAGATTTGTTAAATAAAACTCATCTACTAAAGACCAAGTGACATGAGAGCGCCCTCTCTGAGTCGAGCATGCTAGTACCCAACTCTAAAGTGGTTTTTAGGTTACATAAGTTTTTTTTTATTAGCCGAACAAATTTACAGAGTGCTAACATTTTGGTGCCGTTGTCGAGGACGAAATTCAAAATCTTCCTTGGGAAAAGAACGACCTAAAGATTCAGATTTGATTCCTGAGGGTGACAGTGAATCAAACAACTTATTAGCTGAGACTAAATTTACCCTAGCGAATCCATTATAAAGAGACCAGTAGCATAAAGTAGTTTGAGCATAAATCCTAGTTCCCAAGAGAATTCATACCAGAAGAAATATAGACCCAAAAGAAATAACCCCTGTGTCTGATCCTGAGAAAATTGTACACAAAAGAAAAGAAAGGCCAATAAGCCCATTTTTTTGTCTAGACATAAATCTATATTTTCCCAAAGATGGATTAAAAATCATTGAAGACCTTGATTTTGATTTGAAATTTGAGTAAACTCTATTCAGAACTAGATCTAAATCCAATTTGAATGAAATCATCTTTGATGAGAAGAGGTTCCAAGATTTAATTTCATGTACCTCTATTAAACCTCCTGTGATTCCTACTCATAACAATCAGCCACTTCAAGTTCTTAATGTAGCCATGGCAGCTAAGTTTCCCCCCCTTGTCCTACCTGCTCAGTTACATGATTTACCCCATGACTATAATCATAGGATTAAGTTGTATGATGCCGAAGGAAATGTTTTAGCCCAAAAACACTTAGAATAGTTCAATGATTTTGTTGACCTAGAAGAAGTAGATTATGAAGATGAGAAAATGAGGTTTTTTGCACAATTTCTCGCAAGTGAAGTAAGAAAATGGTTCATATCTCTCCCAACAACAAGTATCCCATATTTTGAGGCCTTTGAAACAAGTTTTCTTGCAAAGTGGGGTGACAAGAAGAACCCCCTTCAGTTGCTAACCCAATACAAAAACATGAGAAGGTCACACGATGAAACAGTACAAGAGTTTTCGGCTAGATTTATGAAAGTTTAGAACTCAATTCCTACTGAAGTAAAACCTCCTCCTAGAGTTTCTCAACTTAGATATGTTGATTCTTTTGAGAGTGAATTTGATTTTTTGTTAAGGGAAAGAAGATCCAGTTCACTAGATGACTTTATGAGTGATGCAATAGAAGTTGAAGTAAATCTAATGGCTCCAGGAAAGATCAAATATAATTCTGACAGAGACATAAACAAGGTTCAAGATAAGGCACAACCTTCAACCTCACAGTCATCAGAAGAGACATTTGAGTTGATGATGAAGACCATGGAGAAACTCATAGAAAGTATGTCTTTAGATAATAAGCCTAACACCAGAGAGCAAGCTGATTTTCCACCCAAAAATCAAAGGAGACCAACAGTTCCACAAATCATACAAAGAGATAAGAGGAACCAGGGTGATCAACAAATAAGACCTCCTTTTCATAACAATTATGTAAATGAAAATTTTGATGAAACTTTTGAAGACAATATCCATTTCTGTGATGGTGATGAAACATAGGTGTTTTTAACTAAAGAATAACATGATCAATTCATGGATGCGAATGAAATATTCATGATAGAGAATGATGAAAGGTTATCAGTGGAAAAGGAAGATTACCAGACATGACTACAGAATCCCATCATGTAATTCCAGAAACAATATAATCTTTGAAACAAAAAGGTGCCTGCAAATCCTCTAGAGGGAAATCCTACCAAAGAATATAAAAATAATACACCTTCTTCAAGTTAGCCTAAGAAGGACTCTGTTGCAAAGGATGATGTGGAGAAAGGAAAGAAGAAGGAAGAACTTCCAAAGAAAGTACATGAACCAAGAAAGGAGACAATCATCAAGGAGGTAGAAAAAACCTCATCTTACTTTAACTTTGAAAGTGAGATGGCCAAAATTAAAATTTTTGTTCCATTCAATGAGCTAATAAAGAATAGTGAATATAGAAATTAGATCATTAAGATGCTCAAGATGGAAGAAACTTTCGATACTTTAAATATAAAAGATGATCATCCTGCCATCTTGTTTGGCCCACATGTAGAGGAGAGTAGTGATGTTGATGAGATCCCTCCTTTCTATGTTAGTCTGAAGATTCATGATATGACTTTGGACAATGCTATGTTAGATTCAGGAGCATCCCATAATCTGATGCCCAAGCTGGTCATGGACCAATTGGGTCTGGAAATTACAAGGCCTTACAAAGACCTTTTTTCCTTTGATTCAAGGAAGGTGAAGTGCTTGGGCCTAATCAAATATTTGGTGGTATCTTTGTCTCAAATTCCAGTAAAATATATGCTCATGGATGTGGTGGTTGTTGATATCTTTCCTAAATTTGGCATGTTGTTATCTAGATCATGGATTGCAAAGTTGAAAGGGATGTTGAAAATGGATATGTCATATGCCACTATCACTATTTTTTTCCAAGATAGGAGGTTGTACAGGGAAGTTTTTCTCAAGTACACGGTCAGTAAAAAAGCCCAGCCAAAAAACCATCCCATTTACTCTGTGGAGACTGAGATTTTTTCCTCCATTTTATTTAATGATTCAAGTTTTTAAGAGAAGGTGCCAAAGACTGATATGACTGCCAAAGACAAATCTGATCAAAAAACTGAGGAAATTTCAGAGCAACAAAACAATGCAGAGAATGAGATGTGGAATATAAGCTTTGATGGAACTATTAGCGGAGAAGGAGAAGGAGTTGGTGTGTGGATTAACTCCCCCAAATTGACCACAAAACTTTGTTTTTACAAGCTTGCTTTTGAGTGCACAAATAATATGGATGAATATGAGGCATTAGTGTTGGTATTGAAGACTTTGAAAGAAATGGGTACAAGGAGGATAGATATACATGGAGATTCTCAGTTGATTATAAATTAGGTAAAGGGTATATATCAAGAAAATCATCATAGATTAAGAGCATATATGAATATAGTGCTTGACCTTCTTGAAGAATTTTCAAAAGATAGTCTCTCAGTGATTCCAAGGGGTCATAATTAGATTGTTGATGCTCTAGCTACTTCAGCCTCAGTTTTCAAAATTCCAATTTTTCCTAACAGAGGATATGAGATTGAGGTAAAGCACAGACCAACAATACCTGATAATATTAAGTACTGGAAAGTTTTTGAAGATGATAAACAAATAGAAAGTTTCTTTAAGATGGATGGTGAATTTGCAAATTTGAATATTGATGAGGAATATTGTTGTGAAGAAGAAGATGTAGGTGTGCTTGCAAATGATGGTTATTTCAAGAATCAGATTGTTGGTAAGTATATAATGCAGCTAAAAAATAACATCATTCCCAAAGGCATGGTCCCATTAGAAAAATTCTTTGACAATAATGATGTAGCCAAGAGTCCTAAAATTACTGCTAATGATGAATATGTTGAAGATTGCAACATTGGGACTCGGGAAGATCCCAATATCATCACGCTATCCAAAATGATAAGCCCAGAGATCAAGAAAAGGTATATCAGTTTAATGAAATAATTTCCTGATGTTTTTGCACGGAGTTATGAAGATCTAAAGGTTTATTATACTAAGGTGATTTAGCATGTGATTCCAATCAAAGAGGATCATAAACCTTTCAAGAAGAAACTAAGAAGAAGTAACCCTTTGTTGTTGCCCTTGATTGAAAAGGAGATAAAAAAGTTGTTTGAAGCAAAGGTCATAGTGTCTTTGATATTTTCTAAGTGGGTGGAAAATATGGTACCTGTCAAAAAGAAAAGTGGAGAGATCATATTATGTGTGAACTTTCAAAATATGAACAGGGTATCTCTCAAGGACAATTACCCACTGCCTAAGCTGGATCATATTCTGCAGAAAGTGGTTGGTTCTAAAAAAATATCAATGTTGGATGGTTTCTCTGGGTACAATAAAATCATGGTACACCCTGATGATCAGGAAAAGAAAACCTTTACAACACCATGGGGAACCTTCATGTATCCCAAAATCCCTTTTGGAATCATAAATTCAGGAGCAACTTTCCAAAGGGCTATGGATATAGCTTTTGTTGATGAGAAAGATACATTTATTTTTATTTACTTAGATGATATCACTTTATATTTAGTTTCTGATGAAGAACATCGTAACCATCTAAGGAGGGCTTTTCAGAAATGTAGTAAGTTTGGCATTTCATTGAACCCCAAGAAGTCTAATTTTGGGATGGAAGAGGGAAAGTTGCTTGGTCACATTATTTAAAAGGAGGGAATAAATATAGATCCCAACAAAGTTGAAGGAATCCTAAAAATTGGCACACCAAGAAGCAAGAAAGAAGTGCAATCTTTCCTAAGGAAAGTAAATTTTCTGAGAAGATTCATCCCTAACCTGACTAAAATGATAAAGGATATCACTAAAATGCTCGGGAAAGGAAGTGAGACTAAGTGGACTCCTTAAGCCAGAAAGTCCTTTGAAGATATTAAAGTGGCATTGACCAAAGCCCCAGTGTTGGTCAGTCCCAATTTTGCAAAAGACTTTATATTGTTTTATTTTGCCTCAGAACACACCATTGTTGGTGTTTTGTTACAAAAAGATGAACAAAACTTTGAAAGGCCTATAGACTACTACAACAGGACATTGAGGGATTCCCCATTAAAGTATGATATCATGGAAAAGAAGACTTATGCATTGGTCAAGGCCCTAAAGGATTTTAGAGTTAATATCTTGCATTCTCATACCATTGCTTATGTGCCCAAAAATTCCGTGAAGGACATTTTAACTCATCATGATCCTAATGCAAAAAGGGGAAAGTGGATAGTTGTGTTGTTGGAGTATGACCTCGAGATAAAACCTGCAAAGTTGATCAAATGGAAGGGACTTGCAAATCTGATGGCATAGTCAAATTGTAGCTCCTGTATCCCAAAAATTGTAGCTCATGTATCCCACAGGTATCCCAAAAATTCCTTGACTCCCCATGGTATGCTCCTGAATTGAGAAAAACTAAGGCAAGGTTTTTGAAGATAAAAGCAACATTTTTTTTGTATTCTAAATCAATCTCTGTACTGGAAGGATCCGGGAGGAATCTTGTTGAGTTGTTTGTTGGAGGAAGAAGTCGAAAAAAAACATCAGAGAATTTCATAAAGATGATTGTGGAGAGCACCACTATTGGAAAACTACTGTACAAAAAATATTGATGGCATGGTTCTATTGGCCTAACATTTTTACTGATGGCTACAAATAAGTTTCAAGTTGTCATGAATACCAAATTTTTTATGGAAAGAGAAAACTACAGCCTTTTCCTTTGAAACCTATTTCGGTTGAAGCACCTTTTAGACAATGGGGACTTGATTTCATAGGAGAAATGTATCCAGAGTCCTCAAATCAATAGAAGTGGATACTGACAACCACAAAATACTTCACCAAGTGCGTTGAAGCAGTCCCCATAAGGCAGACCACATATACTGTTATCATTCAGTTCTTGGAAAACAATATTTTGTCTAGATTTGGTTGTCCAAATAAAATCATTACTAACAATGCAACATCATTCAAGTCCAAAAAGATGGAAATTTTTTGCAGTGATTACAATATAACCCTTGGACATCCCACAAATTATTACCCCCAAGTTAATGGGTTGGTTGAGTCATCCAATAAGAGTTTGACCAGAATTATCAAAAAATTGTTGCAAGATAACAAAAAGGCTTGGCACAAGAAGCTTATCCATGCACTATGGGCTAACAAGATCAATACTAAAAGGTCTATTTCCACTTCACCCTTATAGATTGTGTATGGCATAGAGGCAGTTTTTCTTACTTCATTAGGATTTCCAGTTATGAGATTGCTACATGAGTAAGATGATGAACCATATGCCACTCAAAGCAGGACAAATGAACTAATAAATGTTCAACAAACAAGAGAGAAAGCCTTCAACAACTCTCAACTACACCAAGACATGATTAAAAGAGCTTTCGATAGGCATACTAAAAAAAATGTTTTCAAAGTGGGGGATTTGGTGTTGAAATCGGATGCCAAAAATGAAGATAGAGGAAAGCATGGAAAATTCACCATCTGTAGCTGGGACTTTTCAAAATTGTGGCATACCATGGAAATAATGCCTATCTTCTATAGGAACATAATGGAGATATCATTGGTGGAGGACCCGTGAATGGCAGGTTTCTCAAGCATTATCTCTCATAAAGAAGTTTTCACCCTTTCCATTTCATTGTATATAACCATTTTTGTCTTTCAGTTGAGGCAATTGAAATCAAAACAACAGAAATTGAAGCTCGAAGCGAAGGCCCTACGTTTATGCTGAGTATAATTTGAGTTATGTGAATGACATTTTGTGAATAAGATGTTGATCGATTTAGTTGCATGAGTGAAATAAATCCCAATGGACAGGCACTTGGTCTATCATTCTTTTCTACCTTGCTGAGAGGATAGCATCCCTAGTTGGAGCCCATGTTAGTCACCATTATTTTATTTTTTTTAGTGAAATCAAAATTTCAGAATCTAGCAGGATGCTAAACCGGTTTGGAGGCCTGATAAACTAGGGAAGGGGTTAAATATGGAAGGAAAGAGCTAAATCTAGCAGGAGCACTAAGTCGATCAGTCCCGACACATCATGGATCATGAGGTCTCAAGATCAACAATCGAGAATGATTTTGGGGGGAGAAGTTGCATGGGGGTTAATTTTGTAGAGTGGGGCCGAAATTTAAACCACGGATTTATTTTTGGGTTACATGGCATCACCGGGTGCATTTCAGGGCGAAAAGTGGGTTGACTGAAACCACTTTTGCACACCCCTGAAATTTGGAAAAGTATAAAAGGGAATTTTATTGTTTATTTTATTATTATTTCGAACACTGGACCATTTGAATCTTAGCGCAACCACCATCTTTCAACTGAAGCTCAACAGTACACCAATTGCACGCCATTTCCACTCGTTTCCTGGTATTTTTCATCACAACCATGGATCCTATCATGACCTCAGTTAAAAAACAAGATCCCGTGGCAAATGAGGAAGCCTTAATTGACCTAGATTCAAATGTTTTTCATACTGAAATCACTATTTCTCCTATCTCTGTGTCCAGAAGAAACCTGTCCAATAAAGTAGGAAAATGTATATCGCTCCTTGAAGTAGTCCAGGCCACCATAGTCCCTTATGCTGTCGAAATTGCTTTCACGTTTCTTGAATTTATAGGTTGGTGTGTCGAACAATATGCCTATGAAGAAAAATTCGTTGTGAATAAAAGAGGGTATGAGGTCTTTTGTAGGGTAGAGAGTTTGTCAATTCAAGAGTCCCTTGGTATACCAGAGTCTTTTTCCGCAATTTCGAATCTTTCAATGAAGAGAAGCTAATTAGGGTATATAGAGAATGTCCATCAAAGGTCCGAGACCTGTTTTTACAGACAATTATCAAACTTGAACATTTTTCCATGGGTTTTTCTTTAACAATAACTGTGAATTTAATGGTTATTGAAGTCCAATGGGTGTGCTACCTATTAATTTGAAGTCTAGACAATGAAAAATATGTGGTTGAAGTCATGCTTGGTTTCCTGTTGACCTTTTTTAAGTAAGAGTCTGGTCTGTCAGTCTGTATTCATTTTCATCAGTTCCTAGATGATAATATCCATAAACAACTAGTGAATTTTCATTCTCTAAGACATTTCAGATACTACACATATCTGTTAAGAATTTTCCTAGAAACCAACAAGAGAGAATTTCCTAAAGCACCATTTGTTTCAAATGAATGTAAAAGGGTTACATTACTTATATTCATCAACAAAGTCATGTCCAGAGTTTACAATTTGATTTTAAATACCAACCTACCTAGAGTTTTGAATGATATGAGGATCTATATACAGCCAAATCCAGAGAACAGAGTGGGGGATTGGGTACTATTCATGCACTCAACAATAATTTGGGTTTATGGTTGCCATGAATCCCCTTAACTATTGCCTATTTTTCTGACCCCTAGAATCTTTTCCCTTGAATTCATCAGGCAAAGAATTATATCTGAGACAAAGAATTTCCTGAAGTTGCACAAATCCTCCAACCTCAAGTTCCCTTTTATCATTGGCCCCTTCATTGTTAAAACTAGATCATGCTTGTATCAAGTTCAAGAAAATCTCAAAGAGTTTTATTTTGCACATCTACAGGGGAGAGTATATGACAACACCAAATCATATCCAATAGAATATTGATGAACAAACAAGCCCCTTATGAGCATGAACAGGTTGAGGGTTTTGATAAGATGGAAAATCTAGAACTCTGTGTGGATATGGAAGCAATATTGCAACCAACTCAAACACAAAAAGTGGAGGCAACCCTGCAACAAATTTAAATAAAACAAGCTTCTCAGAAACTGATAGTCAAATATCCTAAGATAAGTGTTTACAGCAAGAGGAGCAGTTCAGAGGCCATGGGAACCAGTGAACAACAAACTTCCCCAAAGAAGATGAAGATTACACAGTCTCCACAGAGTTGATTATTAGAACAAGATTTGCCTCACCCTATGAAATCTTGAAGAGAGGGCCTTACTCCATTTCCCTATGCAGACTTACTTTCCCTGATTAATGAATCCAGAGACAAAAATAAATATTTTTCCACTTGTACGCACCTTGCAAGTTATACATCATGCATATACGTCGGCTTCTCCACTACAACCCGCGTACATAGTGATATGTGCCAAAAAATGAAAAATAAATGCCGGGTTTCCATGTCATGATAGAAGATATCTGATCCTTAGACTTCCATATAATAGAAATGTTCTGACTAGGCCCTTCAGTTGCATTTTGAAGGCTATAAAGAATCCAATTGCGAGCTATGGAAGGGGGAGATAATTCAGCTTTGAGAGCAAAGTTACTCTGGAGAAATTATCACTTCATTATTGAGTCTCCATCCCTTTGTCCTTTAAGTCTGAACACAATATTCATCTCCCAATCTCTTCCCTTATTGATGGAGAACCTCTTTGTCTCCCTTATATGATCTTGTCATTTGTGGAGGATTGAAGTGGTGGAGGCCTAGTTGGAAGGAACTCGGTTTCTCGGTTCTGAACCGTGCTGATATGGAAGTTTGTAATGTTTTCACTTCTGTTGATCATTTATTAATAGAAATACTCCTTTCCCGTCCAATTGATATCTTGCAAATATATGTATTATGATCCATGGGCATGTTTGTTTTGAATATTAATGGATTATGCTATCTAATGTGCTAACCTGTTATATTATCACTATATGCTTGCTTTGCTTGTTTGTTGACAACTTGTTGCAGGTATAAATTTTTGGGTCGAAGTGCTCAATGGTGGACATCATCAAACGTTTGGACAAGGTAAGCCTCTTTATTACCTCATTTTCACATTAGTTTATATAGCATAGGTTGGAATTGAGTCGATTTATACATTCACTCCTGTCTGTTGTGGTTCAGCCTAGCCATAGAGAGATTTTCCTCATAACATAATTGACGACCGTACTGGGGATGAATCTTATTTATTAGGGTTTGAAGTACTTTTATCCTTAGATTTATCTCGTTTCTATTGTGTTTCTTGTTGTGTCATTTCTTGACAGCTCTTGTTCAACCTTTTTTCTTGATAATTGCGTACACATGCGTGTTGTCTCACTGCACGCAGCGTATATACGCATTGTTTTCCCAAACAGTCGCATACACCTTTTCCCTTGCCTTTTTGCTTGGTATGGTGTTTGCTGGGTGGGATCTTATACTTTCTGAGCCTTCTTAGGTCTCTCTGGTGCCTATTGAGTGCCTGTGGGATGACAAGAAACCCTCTTTTTGTTGAATTTTTGGGTGAAGTTTTTCTCTTCATATTTTCATTTTTATTGTCCTTGTACATTGGGTTGGGTTCTTTGCTGCTTGATATCCTTCTTGAGTTGTCTTTGTTTTATACACAATAGGTTTATATATCAAGTTACTTTTAATTCCATGCATTTTCAGTTTTGATATATTGAAAATACAAAACAAATAGGCATTTTGCATTGCTTGGAATTTTTGTCTTTCAAATCTTTATCAATAGCTTAGTACATACAGTGAAATATTTCATCTTTAATTCTGAATCATAGATTTGAATTTGGAAATCGCATCATTTTTTAGGAGCATATCATTCATCAATAGTTAAAGTTAGGAATTTGCATTATCTTCATATTTACTTTCTTCCAGAGTCATAACACCATTGGTTTCATTACCATATACCTTTTTGAGTAATCACGGCCATAAAATAAACACTATAATTTAAAATTTATTAGTAACAATTTTATTTTCGAGGGTGCACAAACTAGTCTAGGATTTAGTTCCTTGGAATAGGATTTAGTGAGTAAAATTCTCCAAGGAAATTAAATCAACATATGTGTCTGAGTTAGGGAGTGGAGAAATCCATTGTATAATTGGTAAGATCAGGAGGCTCCACTCACACCGGAGTTAATCACAAGGTCACCTGAAGTTGGTTGAAGAGATATCCCCCGGATACTCGCCCAACGTCAGAGATATTTTTGTGGATTTATTCATATTTGGGGATCTTGCTAGTGCCCATACCTCCGTGAGAGAAGATGCTTTCAAAGTTTCAGGCTTTTCTACCCTGCCCATACGTTGAACCACACTTATGATTTCTCACCTGTGCATTGATTATACAATGGTTGATTAGTTTCTTCACTTAGGTATCTCATAGGTTACTTGCAGGGGTTATTCTATAGGTACCCTGTGTCAAATAGGGGTCGAACAACACACAACCTTTATGGAGGATTACCTCTCTGGGGGGATCTGATCGACTGGTTTTTAATCCCATGAGGGACCCTATAACTGATCATGTTACCTCCGATATTTAGAAGGGAGTCTTAGGTCCTGCTTGGACGATACATAGCTTCTTTAGGGAGGGAGGACACTCAGCCACCTTACCCCGTTTTCATTCATATTGGTTGTTTGACTTTTGGTGTGCTCTTGATTACTAGTTGACCTTAGGATTTTTTACTGAGTCTTTGTTATCATGTATAGTGGATTCCCTATGGCTCCCTCATTTGCTTCTACCCCCCCAATGATGTTCATGGGGACGGATCCTTCTACTTTTCATTATGGTGTGCAAAGCTATGGCACTCAGTCTGTGCCTTGGGTCTCTAGTCATTCTCTTGTTGATATGTCTTCGCACTTGCCATCCTCTGTCTCGCCTCCTTATGCGAATATAAGTTTTGGGTCTGGGGGCATGACGACTCCTTATTATCCCTCTCCATTTGTTGGGAGTCATATCCTTCAAACACCTCTTATGGTAGGAGATTGGAATATTCCTTCCTATGAATCCACTATGCTAGAAGTGAGTGCCCAATTAATCAATTATTCTACTTATTACACTCTATCCACTTATCCTTCTTCCATCATGTCAGTTCCTACAAACACTTTTCCCATGGCGTACCTCCATCTATCCTCTGGTATTTCATCCAAGGTTAGTTATTTTTATAGTATGGGCAACCCCCCTCATGAAGTTCCTTCATCTAGGGGAAACATATATCCTCACATGAGTAACCCTTGTCATGTTGCTTTCTCTTCGCAAGCAGCTTCCTCGGTGTCGATGCCCCTACAACCCTTTATGAATCAGTATGGAGGAGGATACTATCCTACCAGACAGGGACAAGGTGTAAACCAGGATCCTTCCTGGCCTACAATTCCTCAAAACCAATCTTTCCCTGGACCTTGGTCTCAAATGCCGCAATTCATCACTGTCGCAATTTTGGTCACTGCTAGTCATACTGGAGCTCCATCTCCTACCTATTCTAGTGATGTTGGAGATTGGTCAACAAACTTTGCAAGTCACGTTGAAGACCTACAACCAGCCATTGTAGGTCATGTTGGGGGAACAAGTCCAATCATTGTGTGTCATACTGGCATTATATCACCAACCTTTGCTAGTCATGTTGGAAATCGGTCAACAACCTCTGCAAGTCATGTTGAAGACCTACAACCAGTCGTTGCAAGTCATGTTGGGGGCATAAGTCCAGTCATTGTGTGTCATACTGGCATTATATCACCAAACTTTGTTAGTCATGTTGGGGATCCATTGCGAACCTCTACGAGTCATGTTGGAGACTTGCTACTAGCCTCTGCAAGTCATGCTAGGAGCATGTCACCAGCCACTGTAAATCATGTTGGGGGCATTCATATGATTGAGAATCCTAGACATCTCAGACGTAAGCCTAGATTCCTTTGCGGGACTTGTGAAGGAAGTCACCTTACTCGTTTGTGTCTTCTTACTACTGGGATACCAGAAGCATGGGGCTCACCTAAGGGCCCTTCGAGTTCTGAGGCATCTATGGTTTCACAAGACTCTGTTCCTTCTTTGGTTGATACAACAGTCATTCTAATGCAATCTTTGGCTCACACCCCTTTTCCTTTAGGAGTTGATGCATCCTTTGAACCTATTGTCTCACATCCCGTTCAACTTGTGGTCATGTCGATGAAACATTCAACTGACACCTCTCCTATATTCAGGCACTACTACGTATGGTTGGATTATTCCACGAAAATTTTCCACGCTTCCACTAGTCTAATATTTTTTTTAAACAGGGCAGGATTTTCGTCGCTATTTCCACGAAAGTTCGTCGCAATATCGACGCAAATATTAATTTAACCTAGTCGGGATTTTCGTCGCTATAGAGACAAACTTTCGTGGCAATAGCGACAAACTTTCGTGGCAATAGCGACGAAAATTTTGTCTATCTCATTGGTCAGTGTTAACGGATAGTTGACTATTTTATCTATATATACGTAACTTTAAGAGACTTTGCGACATAGTTGTTATAGTTGCGACATTGTTCTTGGCTTTTGTTTGAGCTATTTATTTTTTCCGTCATCCACCGGTTGAACAAATCCAATTATCGATCTACATAGCTCGGATTTTGAACTTGCAAGGTTTGTATGTTATTTTTTATTGATGTACTCATTTAACTTGTAATTTTTTTTCAAAAGTCCAAATTGCATTTAGCTTATTTTTTCCTTGATAATATATTTATATAATATGTGTAGTTATATCATATTTCATGTCTTTGGTTTTTGGATATAGTTAGTATATTCTATGTAAAAGGGTATGTAGATTCCATAATATTCTAGGTTTATGGAATCCACATACCCTTTTCCCTTCAATTGTAGCTATAATCACTCTCTCTTTTCATTGATAAAGATATGGAATTGCTCTTGAAACTCAACCCTAATCGGTGAAATGATAGTAATTGATTGCTATATTCCCTACTTTAGTAGGGACTAATAAGATACATAAACACTGACCCTAAACTTATGTTAGGTGTATATGTCGTTATTATATAAAGAAAACATTTGTACACATATGACCTTATTATAAAGATGTTATCTATGTCGCCATGATGTTGATCCTCTACACATATGATCACATTATTATAAATATGTTGACCTTATTATAAAGATGTAGGTCACTGTAAATAAACATATCATAATCGAAAGGAGTAGCCAAAATATAAAAAATTGGCAACTTAATGTTTGGTATGGTGTAGGTAAGACAATTACTTATTAGGACAAGGATTTGTCACAATGAATGAAAATGACAGGAAGCTTGCTCGGTTAAGAGCAGCATTAGAGGCGTGGGGCGATGGAAAATGTTATTTCCCTTGCTATGATTGCAGAGGCTTGAAAAATAGAAGACTTTTAATAAAAACATCCCAAAAACATTGTAGGGAGAAGGGGCACGCCGAAGGGGGTTATGAATATCGTCCCTTGGTAAGAGGATTCAATATTTAATGTATTCTCTGTAATAATCAATGTCATGAATTTTAGTAATATTTCTTATCGTGATTTTTATATTTTCTACACACACTAACTTTTCTATGTTGTTTTTTAAATATATATATGATGCCCCCAAAGTGTCGACCTCCAGAGAGTTATTTGTCAAGTACTAGCAGAAATACTACTTTACATGGAGATGAACTTTGAGATCAGAATATTGAAGTTGTTGATCAAGTTATTAATGATGATATGGATGGAGATATATAACATTAGTGATTCAAATCAGGAAGATGAGATACATAGATTGATCCAAGACACGTTTTCTCCAATGGATGAGGACAATCAAGATGATAGTCATGATGTTGATCCTCTACTCGAGAAATCACGTCAACCTCTTTATGAAGGCTCAATAATAAATCTTTTATCCGTTATATTGTTTTGGGTGAACCTAAAGGTTTTGAATGGTTTATCAAACACATGTCTCACATAGATACTAGTCTTCCTTGGTTATTGACGGAGCAACAGAGCAATATTGTAAAAGAGGTCATTCGAAAAATTAGGTTTCCGACGGGGTTTTCGTCGAACATACAAAATATCTTAACTAAAAAAGGTGATTTTTGCGGGGTTAAAACACATGACTTGCATACATTCATTAAGGTAATTAGTAGGTTATAATATATTTTCTTATTGGTACACATCTTTTGGAAACAAATAATAATTTTTTTTTTTTATTACAGTATGTTCTACCTTTATCTCTCCCAGACGACTTTGACAACAACATAAAACAAATTATTTATGTACTTAGCAAATACATGAGGTAAGTATTGTTTTATAAGGAAAATGTACTTCTTATGTGATTTTTATTGGAACTTATATTTGACATATTATCTTTTATCTGCAAATTTATGTATGCCTTGATATTTTTTTTATTGCATTGACATTTGTAGGTGGCTATCATCAAAAGAAATCCATAAAGAAGATATAAGGTATTGGAAGAGAAAAATTCCCCAACCAATGTGTCAAATGCAACAGTATCTACCTACAACATTTTTCAATGCACAAGAACACTACCTCATACACCAAGTTGAGGAGATTGAATTATGTGGACCAGTACACACAAGGTCGATGTGGATAGTGGAGAGGCAGTTGAAGTCACTGAAGGCTTTTGTTCGACAAAGAGCACGTCCGGAGGATTCTATGGTTGAGGGATATATGGTATATCAATGCATGGTGTATATTAGTCAATATCTACCTAGATTAGCAGAAAATATGAATGTGCCTTGCATTTTGCATCTCGACTCCATCAACAAATTTGAAGGGGAGGTCCTATTGGGGAAAGGTAAAATGAGGAATGTGAAAGGTAATTATTAGATCATGTTGACCTAGATTTAATATATTACACATCTATTAAATTATTCATTTATTAACAATAACTAATTAATGATATTAAATTTTTATGCTATCATATAATTGCTTGAAAGTGGGATGCTTTACATTTATACATTGCAAACAACCTTGATTGGATGGAGCATTGGATAGAATATACTGAAGAATACTTCGGTGGGTTATCTTGGGAAGGGGTGAGTAAGATGATTAAAACAGTGCATCGTCATCGAGATCAATTTCCTGATCTTACAGCAAGGGAAGTTGATTTATCCTTTGGTTTAAAAGATAAATAGGCAAGTTAAATTTGTTACCCACATTTTCCTAGTTTTTTCCCAATTTTTCAATGTATTTGGTTTGTTTAATTATTGAAATATATATATAGTAATTCCTATATGAGGATTATTAATTCGCAATTTATTTTTTACTTGTTTTCCAT
>ML781839.1:625532-639191 GCA_009831015.1 Picea engelmannii
TACTTCCCAAGGGACACACATCACCTTGAAAAAGATTATGGGGGATTTGCAATCTTGTTCCATAACCTTCATAAACTACCTTTGCCTCTTGGTTTCCCCACCACAGTGGATGCTACCTCATGGATTCCACCTATGCACCTTGATTTCACCTATGCACCTTGACTCCACCTGGAAGCACCCCAATGCCTCCACATCACCCTAGAAATCCATGAGAATGTAAATATGTGTTTGCATCTAAGTTTTATTGGCCAATCACTAAATATGCTCTCAAAAATAGTTTTATACAACCCTCTAATTCTCATAATATTTCTCAAGACCAAAATGCCAATGACAATATTAGCTTCCGATGATAGCTTATCCTTTGATAATTATTCTATGCAAGTTTTGATGCAAATTGAACTCAACTCAATGGCCATTCAATTTCCTTGATAGAATCCCACCTCATCTCCTCTCATTACTGTGCGTACAAATTGTAGGTTCAATGTGTGTCAAGCTATGTAATAATAGAGCACATGAATTGATCTCCCATGTAATTCAACTCTAGTGATAATTTTCCAATTCAACCTCACATTAGCCCAAGGTTTTAACCAATACCTATGTCAGAGCTATTTGATCAGAATATTGCTTCATGAGAACTCAGTACATCCCAGTACTTGTTGTACTTTCTCCTTCGAATTTTGTGTTGTTACTCCACTTGTTGTTACTCACTATTACTCTGTTGCAACTCGCTATAACTCTATTGCAACACTTTCTGTAACTCTGCTGCAACACTATGTTGTAACTGTACCTTCTCCTTCGAATTTTGTGTTGTTACTCCACTTGTTGTTACTTACTATTACTCTGCTGCAACTCACTATAACTCTGTTGCAACACTTTCTGTAACTCTGTTGCAACTCACTATAACTATGTTGTAACTCTGTTGCAACACTATGCTGTAACTATACTTTCTCCTTCGAATTTTGTGTTGTTACTCCACTTGCTATTACTCACTATTACTCTGTTGCAACTTGCTATAACTTTGTTCCATCACTTTCTGTAACTCTGCTGCAACTTACTATAACTATGTTGTAACTCTGCTGCAACACTATGTTGTAACTGTACTTTCTCCTTTGAATTTTGTGTTGTTACTCACTATTACTCTGTTGCAACTCGCTATAACTTTGTTGCAACACGTTTTGTAAATCTGCTGCAACTCACTATAACTATGTTGTAACTTTGCTACAACACTATGATGTAATTGTACTTTCTCCTTCGAATTTTGTGTTGTTACCCCAATTGTTGTTACTCACTATTACTCTATTGCAACTCGCTATAACTCTGCTGCAACACTTTCTGTAACTCTGTTGCAACTCACTATAACTATGATGTAACTCTACTGCAACACTATGCTGTAACTGTACTTTCTAGAGATAAATAAGCAAGTGACCGCTCACAGTTAACCTCCTTGACAAATCCTTGTACCAACCCAATTCGACGTTGCTTCAACAATTCACCTCTGGATTTCACCCAAAACTAGGGATTTTCTCCCAATTTCAAGTGCTCCCCAACCTTACACAAGTCGAACTCTGTAACTGTGAATTTATAAAATTCATGGCTTCGTGTGATTGAATAAAAATCCAATTTTATGGAATTAAACAACTATTCCCACATTCACTATATTCATAACTTTTCCCCAATTATACACCTTAAGGAACTTCCTGTAACGTTACATCTTGAATTATCCTTTTAGGAGGAAATCACAATCCCATGCCTTGATAGAGGAACAAATGATTACAATAAATATGGGTAGTGTTCAAACTGATAGTTTGAGAAGAGAGTTTGAGGGAATACCTTCAAATGAGGAAATCTTGGCCATTGCCATTGATTTAGCTTTTCAATAAACCGTGGTCTCAAAAGAAAAGATAAAATCCATGATGTTTCTAAAGAAACACAACCAGGATAGTAAATGGAAGTGGTGAAATGTCAACTCATCCACCTATGGGCATCTTAGATCTAACATAACAATAGTCCCAATCCATGTTGAACTTTAGCACAGATTCATAATGGTCAATGAAATAATTGGGAATTATGATGGTGTCTCAAGTGGCCAACACCATACTGTTAGCGTCAGAAGTCACTCCTAAATTGCTTGCAGGAGCAGAGCCCGACGCCCATCAGTTTTTATGTCACGGTTTGTTTAATGGGGTGATCAGATGGGTAGAGACTCAAGAAAATATAGCTTTAACTCGGGAAACTGGGCCTGGTATGTATAAAGCAAGGGAGGTCTTGATCCAACTTCTGTCAGTAAATGATTAAAGGGTGGAAGAAGGAAGACTTGTGAGAAGAGCGAGCAAGACTGCCTCAAGCAACAGGCCCTCGAAAGATTGAGGATGAAAAACTCGAAAGCCAAGATCCTCTTGGTCTAGAGCTTCAAGGAGCTAAGGGGTGACTAGACTGAATCCTTCAATTCCAAGTCGTTTCAGCATTGAGAACATCACAAGAACTGATTAGAGACAATGTGACTATTACAATGATCCAACCTACATCATCCTATAACAACCATAACTCGACTGAATCCTCCAATTCTGATTATTCTAACACAGTATACAAAGAGATGGAAAAGAAACTGACATCCATAAAGTAAGAAGTCTCAAATGCCTTATACATTAACCAGAGCGACCAGCGCTTCATCAAAACCTTACAATCGGGAGCTTTGCTCAACCATCGATCCTTAAAAAAATACAAAGACTGAGTTTATATACTCAGGAAGATCCACCTCACAGAGGCGTGTCCAGTCTCCCAAAGCTTGGTGTCCCTTCAGTCAAACTCATATTGATATCTTTCTTTAAGTGCCATCTTAACTACGCATGTCTCCTGCAAGGAGGGTAGCTGAGCCATTAAGTGTTGGGCTAGCGTGCGCAAACTTCTCTGTCGCGTCGAGGACTTCGGCATGGTTTCTTTGAAAAAATTGGTATACAATACTTCTTCGGGAAGACGGCTTGCCAAACCCTCCATTCCCTCACTTAATGAATGAAAGGAGGTTTCAACCACCCTCTCTTGCCATCATTTACTCTAGGCGAGAAACAGTATGGAGGTCGGATCCGATGGTGCCTGTAGATCGCGACGATCCCTTCTGTAACTAAACTCGGTGCTTTCGGCCTTCTTTACGCAGCTCCTTTCTTCCTCCAAGTGACCACGGACTGTGACCTCGTGTCTATTCCCAAGGTGCTTTCGGAATTCGTGACTATGAAGGGGCTGATCCTTGTTGATCGAAATCGCGATGAGCGATATGCCGAGACAACTTAATCTGGCACCATGCGTCCCTCTAGATCTGACGGGTCTTAGCTCTCTTGACGATACCGTGGGCCCGGGTCCAGGACTCTCCCGACACCTCGCGCATTGGAACATAATGGAGCTACTCTTTGCATTTTGGAGTCGCGAGGGGTGAAACGCCGAGATGGCTTAATTTACTGCCAGGTGTCCCCTTTAGATGGACGGTTGAAAAATGCTCGTGATGTCGCGGGCCCCAGTTTCGGTGCTTTCGGTGCTGTAGGGGTTCGGGATTTCACGATGTTGAACAACATGAAACTCTCACCCCATGAAATCCCGAGTGCCGAAACGCCGACGCGGCCAGATCTTGCGCCACGCGTCCTTAGGATGAATGGACGAGGGGGCATTCGATATTTAAAAGGGAGCCGCCCTCATCTACATGCTCGCTTGAAGTGACTTGGTGCTAGGACCATGGGCTCAGCTCCAAAGGTGCTTTCGGCATTTTTTCGATCGGCGATTTCAACTGCAACGAACGGGAGGCTCTCTATTTCCCGAAACTCCGATTCCCGATACGCCGACTGGAAGCCACCTGTCTCAATTTGGATCGGACGACCCAGAATTGACTTGAATTATTAGAGCTGTCTCTTGCATTAACCCTGGGGCAACTCGGCAGTTCCAAAATCCCGATGAACATTGATCAACTTTATAGGTGGATCTCGGCGGCCATCAACAACACTTCACCCACTCCCTCGAATTGTAAATGAAAAGGGGTTCCTCTGTGTTGCGCTTGGGCGCTTCCCGGGAAATCCTGCAAACCTGTGTACCTTCGTGCCTCGATACCAAAAATGTTGCTAACATTAGGCTCCATGGGGGATAGATTCGTCCCCGCGATGCTCTAAGGACTCATTTTGCGGTTCCAGTGCCTTGTTGTTGGTCTATGGAGTCATTATTAGGCCGAAAAATAAAAAAATGAAAACAAACAAAGAAATAAAAAGGACAATATTTACAAGCAAAGGAGCCATCTGAGATTCAAACAAAATATATCTTCAGAAAATTCCCATTCACTGGGCTGCCGAAAAATTCTTCACCTTCCAAACCTCGCAACTTGTACGTGTTATTTGAGAAAGTCTCAGAGATTTTGAAAGGCCCGATCCACAGGGCTTCAAATTTGTTGTGTTTGCCCTTATCTTGCTTAGGAACATCCCATTTCAACACCAGGTCTCCTATCTGGAACCGCTCCTTCTTGGCCTTCTTATTGAAAACCTGCTTGATCTTTTGCTGATGGTCCTGAATTTTGTCCATTGCCTGCTCTCTGGCCTTCTGGACTTCTACCAGCTGATGAATCCTTCTGATCACGTCATTGGGCTCTTATTGATAATCCTGGAAGAATTTTGCTACGGGAATGGCCAACTGAGAAGGGAAAAACACTTCTTCTCCGTAGACTAACTGGAAAGGGGAGAGGCCTATAGATCTCTGTGTAGTCACCCGATCAGCCCATAGAGAAAATTTCAGCTTTGAATTCCAAGCCTTTTTGTTGTCTTGCAACAGCCTTTTGATGATCCTTATCAGGCTTTTGTTGGAGGATTCTGCTAAATCGTTGCCCTGTGGATAATATGGGGTGGAGTGAATCAGTTTGATCCTAAAATGTTCACAGAACTTGGCCAATGGCGCAGACCCAAAAGCGGCTACATTATCAATGACAATCTTATCTGGGTAGTCGAACCTTGTGATGAGGTCCTCCAAGAATCCAATGATTACCTTGTGAGAAGCACTCCTGGTGGGGATAGCTTCAATCCACTTGGTAAATAAATCTGTAGTAGTCAGGATCCACCTGTGCTACCCACTGGAAGTAGGGTGAATTTCTCCAATGAAATCTAGGCCCCACTACTAGAAAGGTCCTGAAACCACCACCGGATGTAACGACCGAGACTTGAGTTGCTGCTTTCCTACAAATTTTTGACATTTGATGCAGGCTCTAACCTTTTTGCAGACGTCAATGAACACAATAGGCCAGTAGTATCTAGCCCTAAGGATTTTGTGGACTGTGGCTTTCCAGAAATGGTTCCCTCCACACAGGCCACTGTGAAATTCAACCACGATCATCTCGGCCTCTTGTGGACTCATGAATTTTAGAAGCACCCCCAGGGGGTCTTTCCAATATAACACTTGATCGATCAGGCAGTATCTGACTGCTTTGAGCTTCAGAGCTCTTGCTTTGTTCCTTTGCAGGCCGTCTGGGGGCCACAACCCTTGCAGAAAGTATATGACATCCTTATACCAAGGACATCCAGCTAATGGGGGTTCTTTTCGAGGGTCCATTTCAGACGACCGACTTTGTGGAATTTCTGAGCATTCGTTTATGAAACTTATCCCCAGATCTTGGCAGTTTGCTTCAGCCAACATCTTGACTAAACCTTGACCTTTGATCAATTTGGTGGGCCTTATTTCCAGGTCGAATTCCAGAATTTTGGTTATCCATTTACTCCTTCTCCCGTCTATGTCAGGCTGAATAAGAATGTCTTTAACAGTATCCGAAGGGACATAGGTGATGATTTTTGGCTGCAGGACGTAGGTTCTAAAAGCTTTCAGAGCTTTTAGTAGAGCATAGGCCTGCTTCTCCATAGTGTCATACCTGACTTCGACATCCCTCAATGCTCGGCTGAAATAAGCAATAGGTTTCTCTAGCCCAATGTCGTTTGTATGTAATAGAACAACAGCCATCGTGTCAGGTGAGGCAAAGGAGAAAATAAGGAAATCCCTTGAGTAGTCGGGACTGATAAGCACATGAGTTTCAGTCAGGGCCTTCTTGATTTGTTCAAAGGAATGTCGCGATTGAGGGATCCACCTTACTTCATTTCCTTTCTTCAGCATGGTTGTTATAAGCTTTACCTCAGCAAAGTTAGGCACAAACCTCCTTAGAAAATTAATCTTACCGAGGAAAGATTGAACCTCCTTCTTGGACCTCGGGATCGATAAGGCTTGTATCGCCTCAGCTCTGCTGGGGTCAATTCTGACTCCTTCCGCTGATACTATGTGGCCTAGTAACTTTCCCTCCTGCATGGAGAACAGAGATTTCTTGGGGTTTAATGAAATTCCAAAATTCCTGCATTTCAGGAAAACTTTCTTGAGATGATGACAGTGTTCCTTATCAGACTTTGAAAACACTGTGATTTCATCTAGATAGACGACCACAAATTTGTCCTTTTCTCCGACGAAAGCTATGTCCATGGCATGTTGAAACGTCGCCCCTGCATTCACTAATCCAAACGACATATTGGCGTACATGAATGTCCCCCATGGAGTGGTGAATGTTGTCTTTTCCCTGTCCTCAGGCAGAACAAAGACTTGATTGTAGCCAGAGAAACCATCAATCATGGACATCCTGGAAGCTCCCGTTACCCTCTGCAGTATATGTTCCATCTTTGGCAAGGGTTAGTTATCCTTTCGTGAGCTCCTGTTCAGGTTCCTGAAGTCTACACAGAGTCGGATCTCACCATTCTTTTACCTTACTGGCACCAGGTTGGCCACCCACTCTGAGTATCTTAGTGGTACAATGATCTGATCTTGAAGCAACTTCTTCACTTCCCTCTCCATGATAGGTAGCAACATAGGATTGATCTTTCTCAGCTTCTGCCTAAATGGATTTGCCTCCTCTTTTAATGGGATTTTATGCTTGATGATAGAGGTGTCATAGGTTTTGAGGTATTCATAGGTCCAGGCGAAAAAATTAGCAAATTCCCTTAAAATTCCAATGGATTCGGACCTCTGCTCCTCTATTAGACTTCTTGACAATTTGACAAAATTGGGCTCACTCTCGGTCCCAATGTTGCACTGAATAGTACCAGTGTCATATTCCGAGATCTCTCCCTTTAGTGACACATCATTTCTATCAAAATTCCTTTCCAAAGGAACCAATCCCCTTGGAATATGATTACTGGGCAGCGGCACAATGTTACGCTCTGTAATCTTATTCAGAAAATTACCCCCATCAAGCCTTTCTTCAGAGACAGAGTCTCGGTCGATATGCATCTCTGAAAATTCTTTGACAGTCTCCAAGAACTTCTTGATCTTGAGATCATCCTCGAATACCTTCCAATGTTTGACGTTGTCAGGTATGGAGGGCCTGTATTTCACTTGTACTCTGAAATTACTTGTTGATGTAGCCAATGAATCTGCCATAGTGTTCTCCTCTCTTGGGATGAAAGAAATGTTAAATGATGAGAAGAAACTATCAACTAGGTCCCACCCCTCATTTCTGTAGCTTTTGAGTCAAGGATGCTTAGCCTGATAAGCGTTTCTGATCTGTTGGACCACCAACTCTACATCATCGAACATTGATACCTCCTGAATTCCCATTTCCCTTGCAGCTCTTAACCCCAGGACAAGAGCTTCATACTCTTCCACATTGTTGGTAGCTTCAAATTTTAATTTGTATGACAGAGGTATGGTTTCCTGAGCAGGTGACACAAAAACCACCCCAGCTCCAGCGCCTTCCCTGGAAGAGGCTCCATCAAAGAACATTTTCCAGACAAGGGTGATGGAGGGAGGAAATTTAGGGGAAATGGTGGGCTTCTTTCTGAGTTTAAGAGGAGGTTCAGGAGCATGGGTGAGTTGAAGCACACTGGAACCTAAATCGGTATCTAAGGCGAAAATGGGATGATTGGTAGGGTTGGCCTCATCGCTGATTATATAAGCCAGTTGGGCTTCTCTGTATAGTCTTCTATGATCTCCTCCGAACACTGGGATAGTAGCATATGTAAGATCCATCTGCAAGGTTCCCCCTAGTATTTTAATCCAAGATCTTGATAACAGCATACCAAACTTGGGGGGGACATCGGCCACTACAATATCCATGACCAAACTTTTCATGGGCAGCTGAAACAAGGTCACAACCAGGTCTTTGATAACCCCAAGACATTGAACTTTCCTGGAGTCAAAGGAATAGAGGTCATGATAGGCTCGGGTGAATTCTAGTCCTATTTCTTCCATGACAGTTTTGGGCATGAGGTTGTGAGAAGCCCCTGAATCCATCAAACAATTGTGCAGTACCTTGTCATGTATGTTCAAGGAAGTGTAGAAGGGAGGGGATGAGTCATTCATGTCTTCTATCATGGGACCTAGAATGACTGCAAGCTTTTCATCTTGCAAGTTGATGGAGTCTATGGGAAGTCATGAGACCTCATATTGTAAAATCTCAGAGAAGCGCTTCTTGAACCCTTCATGTTTAATCAATTCGGTTAGGGGCACAGGGATTCTAATTTTTTGAATTTCATGCTCGAAATTAAAATAAGATGTAAGCTTGGGACTTTCTCTTATTTCGGGAACATGACTCTGGATGATAGGAGAGAGGGGTTGAGCCTTCTTACCTCTGTTGTTGTCTTCTACCTCATTATCAGGATTCTCTGTTCTAGCGGACTGCTCAGGAACATCAAGTGTTGTTGTCCTTTTTTTAGACCTCAGATCATATCTGCCTTGGCTGCCACTAGGCTTGTCTCCCTTGCTCAATTCATTTAGCTGACTGTCCATGAGAGACTCCTCGTATGCTTATTGAGTGAGATGAGGAAAAGGAGGTGTATCTCTGACGCAATTGATTTCAGGATCAAGTTCCTCTGCTCCTTCTTGTTCTTCCTCGGTCACGAAATTGTTTTGAAAAGGGGCCTGAATTTTCTGGTCATCTTTGTCTCTTCCCCTTTCTCTCTGCATAGTCGGGGGAGTAAAATTGTTTGGCTTTCTGAAACCTCCTTTGTTTTCAGCATTCTGAGGGCCCTTGTATTCTTGCCTCCCTTCCACTTTCATTCTCTCCATCTCTGCGGACAGAAACTTCACCATCCTGGTCAGTTCGTCCACTTGCGGGTGAGGCATCGATGGGCCAGAAGTTGAGGCTTCAGATCTTCCCTTTCTTCTGTCTGCGTCGGCCTTGTTCCTCAGTCTATCAGCTGCTAATACATTGGATTCAACTTCTATGGCCACATCTTGCATTTGAGCTAAGGAGGTGGTTCTTATTTCTCTCAGTAACAGACAGAAATCGGGGTCAAACGCACTGGCATAAGAAATCTTGGCCGAGGCTTCTGAAGGATTTATTTCGGCGGGGATCTTGCTATACATCTTATTGGATCTTTTGGAGAATTCGGAGACAGACTCTCCTTCCATTTTCTTCAGAGACCCGAACTCTATCATGTAATACATGAAATCTTTCCTATTGCCCATTGCCTCAGGAAAGCATTATCTAGGGCTTCAATCCCAGCAATAGATCCTAGAGCCAATCCTCTAAACCATTTCCTCACCTCGCCATCCAGGATCTGGACGAAGACTCTCATCCAAACATATTCACTCTCAATGTTGAGGTTATCTGCATAACTGTAGAAAGCAGCTAGGTGATCTTCGGCAGTTATGTCTCCTTCCCCAGTGAACTTGGGCATATACTTCAAGTAGTCTCTAGCAAGGAGAGGATTCATAGGATGGGGTAGGATTAAGGGAGAATATCTGGCAGCAACTATGGCATCCATTCTACTCAGAGGTGGATTATCACTAGCCATAGGAATATAAGGTGGAGGAGAGCTTGGAGGGGAAGGAGTTCGCGAAGGGGCTACTGGGAATGAGTCTCGAAGTGGAGTGGGAAACAAGAGAGGATTTAAGGAGAGAGCTAATGAGCTCAAGTCAGCAGGTGTTTTTATTTGTGCAGGAGTGGGGAAATCTTCTATAGTCCTAGGTCTATGCCAAGGTCTAGCTTCAAAGGAGAGGGGAGTTACAAGGATTTCTCCCTCCAATCCTAGACCAGGAGGGGAAAACTCAGCAGGAACACTCCCAAAATTCAGGAAACGGGAAACCTCTGAAAGAGGTCTATTAAGAAAGTGAGGAGGATAAAACGGAGTTCTTACAGAAGGAGATGGCAGATTACCAGGTTTGACAGTGAAAGCTTCTTCTTCAGAGGCCTTTCCTTTCCTAAGAACCACTTCCGGATCAGTTTCAGGTGTAGCTAGAGGTAGCTGTGGATGAGACCGCGTGTGTTTGCCTCTGAAAGCCACAATTAATAGAGCATGTTCTCCCTAGTGGATTCGTCACGGTGGAGTCGCCAAGTGCACAGTAGCAATCTTGATAATCTTGATCTCTGATGCACCTTCAGAATCAGTTGATCCTTCTCGTTCAAAACCGAGGAAAATTTTCAACTTCGTCCCCGACAACGGCGCCAAAAATGTTAGCATCAGAAGTCACTCCTGGATTGCTTGCAGGAGCAGAGCCCGATGCCCATCAGTTTTTATGTCATGGTTTGTTTAATGGGGTGATCATATGGGTAAAGACTCAAGAAAATATAGCTTTAACTCGGGAAACTGGGCCTAGTATATAGAAAGCAAGGGAGGTCTTGATCCAACTTCTGTCAGTAAATGATTAAAGGGTGGAAGAAGGAAGACTTGTGAGAAGAGTGAGCAAGACTGCCTCGGGAAACAAGCCTTCGGAAGCTTGAGGATGAAAAACTCGGAAGCCAAGATCCTCTTGGTCCAGAGCTTCAAGGAGCTGAGGGGTGACTAGACTAAATCCTTCAATTCCAAGTCGTTTCAGCATTGAGAACATCACAAGAACCAATTAGAGACAATGTGACTATTACAGTGATCCAACCTACATCATCCTATAATAGCCATAACTCGACTGGATCCTCCAATTCCGAGTTGTTCTAACACAATATACAAAGAGATGGAAAAGAAACTGACATCCATAAAGTACGAAGTCTGAAATGCCTTATACATTAACCAGAGCGACCAACACTTCATCAAAACCTTACAATCGGGAGCTTTGCTCAACCATGATCCTTACAAAAATACAAATACTGAGTTTATATACTCAGGAATATCCACCTCACAGAGGCGTGTCCAGTCTCCCAAAGGTTGGTGTCCCTTCAGTCAAACTCGTACTAATATCTTTCTTTAATCGCCATCTTAACTACGCATGGCTCCTACAAGGAGGGTAGCTGAGCCATTAAGTGTTGGGCTAGCGTGCGTAGACTTCTCTGTCGAGTCAAGGACTTCGGCATGGTTTCTTTGAAAAAATCGATATACATGACTTCTTTGGGCAGACGGCTTGCCAGACCCTCCATTCCCTCACTTAACGAATGAAAGGAGGTTTCAACCACCCGCTCTTGCCATCATTTACTCTAGGCGAGAAACTGTATGGACGTCGGATCCGATGGTGCCTGGAGATCGCAATGATCCCTTCTGTAACTAAACTCGGTGCCTTCGGCCTTCTTTACGCAGCTCCTTTCTTCCTCCAAGTGACCATGGACTGTGACCTCGTGTCTATTCCCAAGGTGCTTTCGACATTCGCGACTATGAAGGGGCTGATCCTTGCTGATCGAAATCGCGATGAGAGATATGCCAAGACGGCTTAATCTGGCACCACGTGTCCCTCTAGATCTGACAACTTTTAGCTCTCCTGACGATATCGTGGGCCCAGGTCCAGGACTCTCCTGACACCTCGCGCATCATAACATAACGGAGCTACTTTTGTTTTTTGGAGTCACGAGGGGCGAAACACCAAGATGGCTCAATTTACTGCTAGGTGTCCCCTTTAGATGGACGGCTGAAAAATGGTCGTGATGTCGCGGGCCCCATTTTCGGTGCTTTCGACGCTGCCGGGGTTCGAGGTTTCGCGATGTTGAACAACATGAAACTCTCACCCCACAAACTCCCGAATGTCGAAACACCGACATAGACAGATCTTGCGCCATGCGTCCTTAGGATGAATGGACGAGGGGGCATTTGATATTTAAAAGGGAGCCGCCCTCGTCTACAGGCTCGCTTGAAGTGACTTGGTGCTAGGACCGTGGGCTCGACTCAACTGCAATGAACGGGAGGCTCTCTGTTTCCCGAAACTTCAATTCTCGATACGCCGACTGGAAGCCACCTGTCTCAATTTGGATCGGATGACCCATAATTGACTTGAATTATTGGAGCTGTCTCTTGCATTAACCCTAGGGCAACTCGGCAGTTCCAAAATCCCGACGACCATTGATCAGCTTTATAGGTGGATCTCGGCGGCCGTCAACAAAACTTCGCCCACTCGCTCGAATTGTAACTGAAAAGGGGTTCCTCTGTGTTGCGCTTGGGCGCTTCCCGGGCAATCCTGCAGACCTGTGTACCTTCATGCCCCGATACCAAAAATGTTGCTAACACATACTATTGTGCCATGTTTGGAAATGTATTTCATTTAGGTTGATTTTATCCTCAAACATTTCAACCTTCCAAGATGAAAAAACTATGGACACTAAATCCCCATTCACAAGAGGTGATGTTGCATACCACAGGGGGATTCCAATGTGACATAGAAAAGGCTACTAAAACATAACCATATCATAGAGGTTAGTGCACACCCAGGTTTTCTACATTGCATCCACAAAATCATTAATAACGTACTTGCACTATATGAAACTATATTGCAACTTATGCAACTATATGCAACTATATTGCAACTTATGCAACTATAATGCAACAATTTCGTATGCAACTATATGCAACTATGCAACTATGCAACATGCAACTTAAGCAACTTTATGCAACTATATTGCAACTATATGCAACTACGTGTGGAAATTTCAACTTTATGCAACTTTATGATGGATAGGTGTGGCAATTTCAACTTTATGCAACTAAATGAAACTATATGCAACTGTGTTGAAAGTGAGACGTGTTGTAACTATATTGCAACTTATGCGACTATATGCAACTATATGCAACTTATGCAACTATATTGGAACTTATGCAACTATATGCAACTTATGAAACTATAATGCAACAATCCTAAGAAGATTTAAATAGGACCTAAAAACCTTATGTAAGCGTACCAATGGTTCCAAATGCAACTATATTCTCAAATATTGGTGAGTGGTCAAATGCAACTATATTGCAACTTATGCAACTATATGCAACTTATGCAACTATATTGCAACAATTTCGTATGCAACTATATGCAACCATGCAACTATGCAACATGCAACTTATGCAACTTCAACAACTTTATGGAACTTATGCAACTTTACGCAACTTTATGCAACTATATTGCAACTATAGGCAACTACCAAAAAATGTATATTGGCACGATAAGTTATCTTCTTGTTTCAACGAGTGTAGGTACCACCGAATAGGTATCTGTCGGATCTATCTTCCTCAATTGATGATCAAGATATAGTAAGAGAGGTTGAAAGTGAGTCGTGTTGTACTAGATCTACCAGTTCTAGATCAACTAGGTTGGAAAAGGTAAGGAAACGATTTCATACCCACATGCAATTTTTTATTGCCAACGGAGGGTCGTGTAATTATGATGCTGAGAGCATAGGTGACATTGAGTTTCCCTTGAGGTATAAACATCTAGTGCAATGATGGGCACCTAAGGAGCTACCTGAAGTGGACACAGATTTCTTCA
>ML781839.1:645925-657932 GCA_009831015.1 Picea engelmannii
CAACACTATGTTGTAACTGTACTTTCTCCTTCAAATTTTGTGTTGTTACTCCACTTGTTGTTACTCACTATTACTCTGTTGCAACTCGCTATAACTCTGCTGCAACACTTTCTGTAACTCTGTTGCAACTCACTATAACTATGTTGTAACTCTACTGCAACACCATGCGGTAACTATACTTTCTCCTTCGAATTTTGTGTTGTTACTCCACTTGTTGTTACTCACTATTACTTTGTTGCAACTCACTATAACTCTACTGCAATACTTTATGTAACTCTGCTGCAACTCACTATAACTATGTTGTAACTCTCTTGCAACACTATGTTGTAACTGTACTTTCTCCTTCGAATTTTGTGTTGTTGCTCCACTTGTTGTTACTCACTATTACTCTGTTGCAACTCGCTATAACTCCGCTGCAACACTTTCTGTAACTCTGCTGCAACTCACTATAACTATGTTGTAACTCTGCTGCAACACTATGTTGTAACTATACTTTCTCCTTCGAATTTTGTGTTGTTACTCCAAGGAGGCTACAATAAACAAGTTCGAGAAATGGTCTTAAGATATAATCCATAAATCTTATAAGTGTTGTCATAGTATTGTGTAATATAAATTGCATAATGATTCACTCATGCAATCCATGTGTTTTTTTGAAAGTAATATTCCAAATTATTCTTTGTGTATATTGTCATATTGGTATCCTTCTAATCCAACTTCATGATAAAACATGCTTACAATATTTGGTTGATTAGTGCCTTGATTATTTGTAGGGGATATATATATTAGAATATATTAGAATATTAGAATATTACAATGTAATAGTAATGCCATATTACAATATTACAATGTAATATTAATGCCATATTACAATGTAATATGGTATTACCATATTACATTGTAATATGGTATACCATATTTGATGTAATTTTTTTTTTTAACCTAAAGTCATCATGGCAATATCGACGCAAGTTCGTCAAAATTTTCGATGAATATTCATTGCATATAGAGCATGTGCGTCGTAAGTTATTGGCTTGGCATAACTTTTTGTCCCAATTGTGACGAAGTTTCATCGTAATTACCACATTTCTTCGTTGTTATTTCGATGATATTTCGTCGTAATTGAGACGATGCATAGGGTTAACTTATATTGAAGGTGGTGACAAGTGGAGGGCTATTTTCATCGATTTTTCCATGAACACTTGGATCGTGGATATAGCGACGAAATTATTCCGACGAAAAAAAATCCCGGCTTTTGTGGAAATTGCGACGGATAAGTGTGGCAATATCAACGAAAAATCGTCGCAAATTTTCTCATATGTACTAGTGAGGGGTGAGACGTCTCTTGACCTTGTTGTCTTGCATCTTGTTCAGCCAACGGTTTTGTCGATACAATCTTCGACCAACAACACTCATGTTTTCGGGAGTGATGCACCTCTTGACCTTGTTGTCTTGCATCCTATTCAACTAATGGTTGAGGAAGTAGTCATATCGATGCAATCTTTGATTGAAACCACTCTTCTCTTGGAGAGTGACAAGTCTAAGGAAGCAGTCGCACCAATGCAATTTTTGGTCGATCCCACTCTTCTGGTTCTAGTTCTATACCTTCTATGCCATGTCCTTAGCATTTCTAGTACTTCACCTTCTGAACAAGAGAGAGTTTTACTCTTCCTGATTTCTCTCCCTCCAAGTCTTGATGAGGTTACCTTTGATTGGGATGGTCTTGTGGGGTATCCAATGCCTCCACCTATGTCTTTTCTAGGAAGAGACATTATCTGGTATATCACGGAGATGATAACCTACGTTAGCACTTTGTCCTCCTCTACTTGGAGAGCTTTGGGTCTTCCCAAGTGTGTTTCGGTTCTTCGTAAGATACTGACATTCCATAGAAGGTCTACATGTGAGCCTTGTTCTCCCCCATGACTTGTCGCCTAGAATATCTCTAATGAGTCTGCGTTAAGTTCTTTTCCGACTTGATCAAAAAGAAAAAAGATTGTCGAGTGATTTTTCCCTTTCACACTCGTTAAATTGGACTTGAAAGGTCACGAGTCTTAGTTAAGCTCTTTTCCGACTCGTCCAAAAAGAGAAAAGATTCCTGAGTGATTTTTACCTTTCACACTCGTTAAATTGGATTTGAAATATCATGAGTCTTAGTTAAGCTCTTTTCCGAATCGTTACCAAAAATAGAAAATATCACCGAGTGAACTTGTCATTTTCACACTCGTAAATTGGATTTGAAAAGACGTATACTTGGCACAAGTTTACCCTTTTTTACACCAAGTAGACTAAAAAACATAAAAAAAGGACATTTTTTGGCATTAAGTTGTGATTGCATCTCATGTATTTGCTTGCAGTATTGAGCCTATAGTCGGTTCTCGCTTTGCGTTATAAACTGTTTTCCTTAGTAGTTTTGCATCCTCAACCAAGAAGAGACTTGTTTATATCCTTCGCAATTGGACACCCTATACCTAGGAGGGAACATCCCCCGAGTGTCCATCTCCCACATGCACTTCCCTCCATTAGGCATAGGTACATTCCACTGCCGGAACTAGTTTTTCTTACTTGTGACACTCGTTTCCTCTTCTGTATCATAGCATTTGTTTGTTATGAAAAAACAAAAAAAAGACGGGCGAGAAGCAATTACTATATTATATTTGGTAGCAGTCGTGTCACCTTTGAATAGAGCACAAAGTTATTTGAGTCCATTCCTTGTAATGTTGGGATTATCATGACCTTAGGAAGATGAACTTGTTATAGAGCCTTCTCTATTGACTGGTTACTCTTCCAGTGCCTACAGAGAACTCCATTGATGCCTCATGTATCTCATGGTTTTATCTTTGTGTCTATGCTACCAGAGTTCACCATATGTCTCATGCTCTGGTTCAAAGGAAGTTTATCAACCTGTGTCATCCACTCCTTATAACTCTTGACTTTGCATGTCATCCATACCCTCAGTTTGTCTTAGAATCACATGATACTTTAGTCCTATCATGCACCCTGGTCCTGCTTTCATCATTGATAGGTAACCTTGAACCTATCAGTCGACATTTCATCATTGGTCGTTGACTAGGTGGTTTCCCTTGTGTTCGATGGCAAGAAATATATTCACACACTGGGATTCGTGCAATGTCTTGGATGCCATTAGCCTTGTTGGTGGTCTCCTCGCCTTTATCAACAGTTTTCATCATTGGCTGCTATTTAGAGGGTATTTTTTGTGTACCGCTTGCACTTGGCACATGCGAAAGATGCACAAGGTCGTTGGTTCGTGAACTTGTTCTTCATCCAATTCCCACCAAATCATGAAGCCCCTTCTTTATACCTTGTGCTGACTGACAAGAGATTCCTTAATGTTCTCCTTTCAGCGGGTCTCTTTCCATCGACATCAACCCATTATCTGGAAATGAGATTTAGAGTCTTATGAGTATCTTGAGGTTTGCAGTCATTAGTGGCAGTCTCTCTCGCCATTAAGAGTTGGGAATATATCAAAGTCTATTGATCGATGGATTCTTCAAGTGTTCGACACCAACTACTCTATTCACACTTGTAAGAATGTACTTGGTGCCTTGATACCTACTTTCATTATTGGTAGGTTGTCTCGCGTTTGTTAACGATATACATCAATGACTGGTAATCAAACAATGTCTCATTATGTTTGACCTCAACTCCTTTATTCACATGATGTAGAATTGCACCTCTGGCGGATTGTGTAGAAGACTTGAAGACACCATTATGTGGCCGCAACTTTCCTGAGCTATTGCTTCCTTTTCATTGGACCAATACCTATATGACTTCAATGATCATGGGAAATCAGATTGTACTCCATGGTATACAAATATATTTAGATTGATTTTGAGACTGCTTTTACTGGGCCTTGTTCATGACTATGACAACTATTGACATGTAACCACATTTTTATTTTCCTATTTTATGGCCACAGACACTTGTTTGGTATATTTTTCACATGGATCTGTAGTGTATTCTTGGCAGCCATGTATGCAAAGTTAGTACAAAATGTAATGAGAAATTGATTTCATCCAGTTGGTTCTCTACCACTCAACTTCTAGGTTATTTATAATGTATTTCGGCCATCGCAGATGCTCCTCTAACCTCACACATTAGAGGGCATCTGTTAGAACAATATTTGTCTCACCCTATGCAATCTTGAAGAGAGGGCCTTACTCCATTTCCCTGTGCAGACTGACTTTCCTTGATTAATCAATCCAGAGACAAAAATAAAAGGTTTCCACTTGTACACACCTTGCAAGTTATACAACATGTGTATACGCTGGCTGCTCCACTACAACCCACGTACATCGAGATATATGAGAGAAAATAAAAAATAAATGTCGGATTTCAATTTCACGACAGAAGATCCCTGATCCTTGGCCTTCCTTATACTGGAAACGTTTCAACTTGGCCCTTCAATTTCATTTTGAAGGCTATAAAGAAGCCAATTCCAAGCTACATAAGGGGGAGAGAATTCATCTTTGAGAGAAAAGTTACTCTGGAGAAATTATTACTTCATTATTGAGTCTGCATCCCTTTGTCCTTTAAGTTTGAACACAATATTTAGCTCCCAAGATCTTCCCTTATTGATGGAGAACCTATTTTTCTCCTTTATATGACCTTGACTTTTGTGGAGAATTGAAGTGGTGGAGGCCCATTTGTAAGGAACTCGGTTTATCGGTTCTGAACCATGATGATACAAAAGTCTATAATGTTTTCACTTCTGTTGATCATTTATTAATAGAAATACTCATTTCCCGTCCAATTGATATCTTTCAAATATATGTATTATGATCCATGGGCATGTTTGTTTTGAATATTAATGGATTATGCTATCTAATTTGCTAACCTGTTATGTTATCACTATATGCTTTCTTTGCTTGTTTGTTGAGAAATTGTTGCAGGTATAAAGTTTTGGGTCAAAGTGCTCAATGGTGGACATCATCAAACGTTTGGATGAGGTAGGCCTTTTTCTTACCTCCTTTGCACATTAGTTTATATAGCATATGTTGGAATTAATTCGATTTCTACAGTCAATCCTATTTGTTGTGGTTCACCCTAGCCATAGAGAGATTTTCCTCGTAACAGTGATCGTAGTGACATATTACATATTACATACCAATGTCTTTTTGTACCTCCTTCTCTCTTTGTCTCCCCTCTTTTACCCTCTCTCCCTCTTTCCATATATCCATCCTCTTCTATCTCTTTACCTCTCTCTCTCCCTTCCTCTCTTTCTCTCTCTCCCCCTCCATCCCTCACCCCCCAATATCACACTCTCTCTCCCTCCCTTTTCTCTTCCTTCCCTATGTTTCTCTCTCTCTCTCTAACTCTCTCCCTTTCTGTCCCATCCCCTTCCCTCTCTCTCATTTCCCCTCTCTCCCTTCCCCTCTCTCAACCCCCTATATTTAACTCCAAATAACACACCCTCCCTAAAACCCGAGTATATGTAATTAATCACGATTTGTGATTTCCATGCAATGACATGTAAATATTGTAAACGTATTATTGTTTAATTGTAAATTCCAAAAAAATAGATTGTGCAATGAAGCCTTAAGTACTGGCGATGATACCACTAGAGGAATGTAAGGAGTTTATTTTAAGCTAAAGAAACCCAAGCCTCTTTGATGGAGAATTAAATTGGAAGTGTTCATATTAATTCCCTCATCCCAGATTTTGAGGCAAATCAATTAATGGGGTAGGTTGGTGGTTGAAAAACCAACCACCCCAATGAATGAAAGTATGGGAGGTTGGTTGGGACAATAGAAAATTGTCAACCAAAGGTACCACAAAGTACCATTTATGCAGATAAGATTGACCCAAGTTCCTTTTGACAAAAGGAAGGGGATGGGTAGAGAACCTTCCCAAGGGGTTATGTGCAATGGATGCATGAATTGAAAAGCAAAGAATATATGGATGAGTGAAAAAGAATAAGCACACGAGGGGAAGAGAGTAGAATATCTCTAAGTTCTAGGGTCAAGAGATGACCATACCCATAACGGTGTGAAGAAGAGTGATCTGGATGGAACATAGAAGACCCCATGAGTTCCTGACTAGAACACAAGAGAGTTGCAAGCTTGATGCTAGTTGGAGAGAAATCTAGTTGTGAAGGCATATTATGAACCCTTTGGAGGTCCTGAGTCCAATAGGAAGAAGGGGAAAATTATGTTGTTTCCAAAGAATTGGAGGAGAGTAACCTCCTTGATCTAATTATTGACTTGATGAGTCAACAATGAGAGAGTTCATTGGTGGTATCATGGCTTGGAACGAGGGTGGCCAGAGTGCTAAGAGTGAATGCATATGAGGCTATGGTTGGGTGGAAAGGAGAACACCCACAATTATTTTGTTGGTTACAACGTGTAAAATAGATAATTATTCTATGGCTCTGTGTGATTGAGTAAAAGAAGTGAATTATGCATGTAATTGTATTAATGAATACGTATGCCTACTAATGGAATGAATATTACATGCATGTGTAATTGAAATGAATTCCTTGTACCAATGGTAAGTTTGCATGCTAGAATAATATGAAATTTTGTAGGCTTGTACCACTGACGGAATTGCATGGTTATGGATAGATTCACCTTTAAATGAAATAATTGCATGATCTACATAGGAGGCTAGAGAAGTCAGATAAACCATGGATACTCTTTGCCATAATTATTTAATGCATTTTGAAGTCGACATGACTCAATAACCGTTGATCCATGAGTTGGAACCGATCTTCGACATCCAACGACAGGATATCATTGTTGAAATTTACCTTGTAAAGAAATGATAAAAAAATTTTGTCGATCTAGGGAAACGTATTGATACTGACCATCCAAAGATGGACTAGTCGAGTCAATTAAAATCCTTTCACAATCGGTGATTGATAGAGAATTTTAAAATCTACTGGCCGAGAGATCATAGCCATAGATATTTGTAAAAGATCAGGAGGGAGTTCAGTGTCCCGGGGTGCCAAAGCATTGGACTTCGAAAGAAATAATAAGTCCAAATCTCTTTGTAAGTATCGATACACTAATGTTTGGAGACCAAAGTGTCAGCCCCTGGTTCCATACCTTATTGCATATAATTGAGGAGAGTTAAAGATGATGTCATCATGACATGCCACTACCAGCATGGCAGACCATGCATCATAGGACAATGTGTGTCAACCTGTGAGTGGTTGGCCAGTCAAGTGTGGACCCCTATTGGGTTTAAGCCTTTGGAAGAGTGCCTTAATATCTAATCCATCGAATCTGGGAAGCCAAAATATATGAGTTTTAGATCTGGTGGTAAAAGTCAGGAATCGTAATCTTGATATTAACATGGCTAAACACCTCATAATTATCAAACGATGGACCTCGATGGTTTTATGTTAGAGAAGATAAGGAAAGTGTCAAGATTCGAGATCCACTTCCATGAGAACCGTCTATATTTTGAGTGACATTATAAATATCTACCATCGCATCCCTTAAGATACTACCACACCAGAGTTGTGAGAGGATTCATTATAACCATCAAATCTAAGCAGGAGAGATCTTAGTTGTAGATCTCATAGAGTCATAGCCCTAATATTAACCTATATAATCACATCATAATCCTAAGATTAATTGAGTTAATGATCTCATAAGTACTGAACGTCGGACCTCAAGGAGTTTTAGGTTATAGGAGATAGGGAAAGTGTCGATGTTCAAGGTCTGTGAAGACAAGGATCGACAATATCTTAATTGATGAGCTAATATCCACTCTATGATCCTTTAGGATGCTAAAATGCCAAGAAATCCCCAATAGTGAAATGTCACGCTATGAATGGCCCACGTATCATGACGTGGGAGGGCCACGTGTCACACATTGGTGGTGCCATGTGTCATATCAATTTGGAATATTTGGACGAAGGTCGAGGTGGAAAATTAGTGCCACATGTTGAGTGGTACGAGTGCCACATGTCATGCCCGGTGACATGACCAGATAGGGCCACATGCCCCAATATGCCAACTGTATCTTGGATCATGGTTGTCGGGAGGTCCTGAGGAGTAGGATTTAATAATAAGAAAATACTCAATGACCGACAGATCCTAGGTGACATCGGATGATGTCAATGAACAAATGTCAACATCATGTTGGGAGAACTTCGAGTACAGTGACATACCATGCCATTCCACATGGGAGATCCACATGTCACATGGTGATTGTGCCACATGTCAAGATGAAATTATCATAATGGGAAGGTGGTACATGGGGAAATGACTGCCATGTTTCATGAGGTGATGGTGCCTACATTTCATGCCACCATTAAGACATGTGGAAATATATAACATGGCCACATGTGTAAGGTGCCAGCTCATTCTGAATTGGGTTTTTTGGGACTTTACAAAACGTAAAAAGGGTCAACATCCCAGTGGTCAATATCGCGAGAGCCTGAGGGCTAGTTTCCTAATATGGCTTCAAATGATGCCACAATCCCTATGTGCGAGGGATAGGTGTCAAGGCCTAGTTAAGTCAGGTCTCGGGGAAATTTTGTAGTAAGCGCTAAGCACTTGGAGGGCTAGGGCCCAATAGAATAGGTGGAAAGTGTCATTCCTATAGCCACATCTATGTTAAGGGTTGGTGTGTTCTAACATGTCAGTGTCACGTCAAATGGGCATGATGACATGGATGACATGTGGTAGTATGGAGCCATTTATCCAATAAAGGACAATAAACTTCAAAGGGCCATAACATTTGATCTGGAGCTCTATTTTGAGAAAAACTACTGTCATTGGAAAACTATCAACGAGAATAAGACGATGGTTTCCTTTTTAAATGGATTCTAAGAGGGTTAGGGAAAACAAAAATTTAATACCCCATCCCTTAAAAGGGTACTTAGAAGCTTGGGTTCCTAAAAAAGTGGTATCAGAGCATGGTTCAAACACTAGGCATGGATGGACCAAAGATCGGTCTCAAGGTTGATATATTAAGGATAGAGATGATCATTTTTAAAAGAGTTCTCTATGTTTAAAATCTTGTTTAATATCTTCCCAATTTCCTTGAGAAGAAGGACAACATATTGAAACAATACTTTGGAAATTCTGGCTAAATTTCATTAGAGGAATTATGTTGTTCCTTTGTCAAACTAATAACTATTCTTACAAGAGTAGGGATGTGTTGGTAGGAATTAATGGTAAGAATTGAATGTAAAGGGAATAAATGAAAAAATCTAGTTATAGGAACTACATGAATCTAGAAAATGAATGGACTGGTGGTTGTAATGTTGTCTGTAAGTAAGGGATGAAGGAGCCCTAATAATTATAATAGTTGTTTATTAAGTTCTAATACCCTTATGGAGAATTCCTTCTTGTTAAATGAACTTGAGTAAAGATTGATAGAACCCTTGGCAGTAATAAATTGCTTCTTTAATAAAGGACTAAACCTTATATGTATAACTCCTCATGTTTAGAGGATTGAGAGGAAAATTTGTAAGGTCATCTATTAGATGAAAATTGTGGTGTTTTCATAGATCATGTGGTGAGTGATGATCTGATCATAGAAGCATATGTAGAATGTTGATGATGTTGATTGCATACTACATAAGGGTAGTATGGTTAATGAAATACTGATATACATGATAACAAAGGAAGTTTTGTAGAAGTAATAGATGACCAATGGGTCATATTGACATCTAGAGGTGGATGACAACCATACAGGAATGGTTGGGTGTGCTCATATAGTAGTGAAAAGGAATCCAGGAAAGGTTTTCCCTAATAAGTGCTTATTGACTAAGAATGGTTGAAGCATGAAACGAATGTGGACTTGGGCATTTTATAGCCTAGGTGATATTGTAATTACATGTTTACATTTTGTGAATTGTGGGTTACTTTTGTAACAGAAGTGCAAGAGTGGTTTCTTGTTGCTTGTTGCCATGAATATAAGGAAACATAATAATGAATATTCCTATGAGACTTGTCATAAGAAGGGTTGTAATATCTTTAGGAGGAAGGATATGGATGTTTGAAACGTCCATAAGTGAGAATGGTCCATGGAAAAAGGGTGCAAGAAATAAACTTGGATGTTGAATATCTATGTATGTAAGCATATGCTTGAGTGCATGAAGTAAATGCATTGTAAGACTGCCTGATATGAAGGCTGATATTAAGACCAAAAAAATATGAATGAATGATATAAATATGTGCAAGGGATGCACATTCATTTTGAATGTGTGTGTGTGTGTGTGTGTGTGTGTGTGTGCGCGCGTGCGCACAAGCGCGTGTGCGTGGGGGTGCGCTAGAAAGGCCTGATAAGACTTCCTCACTAAGTGAGATGTGAGCCAAGATTGTACTTTCCTAGATTGGATAATTCCATGGATGCATGAATGACCCTATGATGGAGGGTATGATCATTTTATTTAAATAATCGATTGAGAAAGTATGTTATTCCTCAAAAAGAGATAATATGGAATGCTAAAAGAGAAATGAGCAAGAGTGACGTTATTTGTTGGTTGTTATCTTGTAAAAAGGGAAGCATACTTCTGATTTTATTGGTGAGACCGATCATGTAAATGATTGTAAGGTATCATAAAAAATGGATGGTGTTAAATAAATGTGAATGAATGAGGTAAAAAAGTGCAAGTGATGCACATACATACATGTAGACATACATATACATGCTTAAAGGTATAATATGACCGCATGGTCAAGTAGGATGTCAAGCAAGATGTGTACTTTCCATATCTAAGTAATTCCATGCATACATGGTTGAACCTATGTTGGAGGGTCTAACTTTATTTATGGAATAGTAGCTTGAGGAGGATGTGTTACATTTCGTCAAGAAAATCTAGTGTAAGTTGTTGAGAGAATAAATGAGTAGGAATGCTCTATTGTTATGATAAAAAGAAAAATGAATATGCCTTTGAAAACTACATGTAGATGATTGTGAACCAATCATGAGTGAAATATAGCACTAATCCAACATTATTAATTGTTAAACCCCCTCGTGTGTGTATAATTTATAAGAAAAACACTCACATATATATATATAAATATATATATATATATAGTATTCAACATGAAAATTTTATTTTATTATATTTTATCTCTCCACAACATTAAAAAAATCAATAAATTGATTTTACTTCCAAAATATATTCTAGTATATTATTGCTATGCTATGCATATAGCATACTTCTCCGTGTATATCAAATTAAATAATGCATTCCATCCATGCATAAACATTGCAAGAGAAATCAATAAATTAATTTTAAGCAATTAGGAAACGACTCTATAGAATCTCTCAAATCAATATAAAGTGAAAGAAAATTGAACCACAATGGGTATTGTTTTTTACCATGAACCTCCAGGTTCAAATCAGTTCTCCATGATTACACATAAGCTAGGGAACCTACAATATTCCCACAACACTCTAAATTTTGGCGTCCCTCTTCATACTCCTTGTTACTAGCTAAAAACACATTGAAAACCCCTTCAATGATATCCCCATTGGTCTGAGTGGTAGGGATCTCAGGATTTCCATAGACCAGGGATAAAGAAGCGAGATGAATCAAAGGAGGCACCTCACAAGGTTTGATCAATGACTTCTTGTTAATTCAAATAGAGTCTAATTGAGAATCAATAATTTGAACCTATGGCTGCATATCTGAAGAAATCATAACCAAGGAAAAAGCATCATTTTGGGCTTCGAGTTTATTACCTACACTTTCACGTGGTTCAGATTGAGTAGTAGCTAAACCGAATGGGTTGAGATGAGGTAGTGGGGGACATTTTTCTTCATTGCCAATTCATGGAACCACAACCATATAAGACACGACAATGTTGCTTCATTAAGAAACACGACAATGTTGTAGGATCCTTCCAAATCATGACAATCAAGCGACACATGCTACAAAAGAAAATGTTGCCTTGATTGATTGCATCTTGAACACTATTTCCTGTTAGAATGAATATGAGAGCAATTTCTTGAGGAAAATTGACCCTTAGATATGTGTTGATTGTGGCCAACCATAGCCACATAGACAAAATGGATTTATGGC
>ML781839.1:659239-670020 GCA_009831015.1 Picea engelmannii
TATATAATCTCTTTTCATAATTTTTAATAATTATAAGTTTTAACCAAAACATTATCATATCAAAATTTCATCCATCTCCCTTTTGATTTTTCAAAGCTTTTAATAAAGACAAATTATAATATATTCAATTCATAACATAAAGGGATGTAAATATCTAAGATAAGGTTCCAAGTTTCAGTAAATATTATATTAGAACACAAAATTACATGATGATTGATAATACTATATGTGATAATTGATAGTACTGTATGTGTTTGGATATTAGTTTTTAGTTTTTAAAATTGATCAAATATTCTTTACATGATGATTGATAATACTATATGTGATAATTAATAGTACTGTATGTGCTTGGATATTAGTTTTTAAAATTGATCAAATATTCTTTACCATCTATATGGAGCTTTTTCTCTTAGGTTAAACTTTAACTTGTTTCATTCAAAATTTATATGATATTGGTTACATGAAAATAAAACCATTTTATATATTAGTTTTTAATTTTTAAAATTGATCAAATATTCTTCACCATTTATATATGGAGCTTTTTCTATTAGATTAAACTTTAACTTGTTTCATTGAAAATTTATATGATATTAGTTTGAAGAAAAGAAGACCATTTTACATGGATTTTCTTCTATTAGATTAAACTTTAGATTGTCTCATTCCAAATTTATATGATATTGGTATGATGAAAAGAAGACCATTTTTTTTATTGATCTCCATTTCACATAAAAAAAAGAATGTTTTTCAAATTATTATAACATACATTCACCATCTATTTGAGTTTTTTCTATTAGGGTAAACTTTAGAATGTCTTAATAAAAATTTATATGATATGGTTTGACTAAAACAAGACCGTTTTCGGTATTGATCTCCATGTTACATAAAAGTGAAAGTTTTTTCAAATTATTATAACATACATTCAATTTCTTTCTACTCTTATATTTTAAAATTCAATTTTTTTTACTCATATATATATATATATATATATATATATATATATATATATATATATATATATCAAAATTAATAAAATCTAAACACATTTTTTTATGTAAGAGCATCGTCATCAAAGCACAAGTGAAGGACAACCACACGCACTAGCGCACATTTTGAAGAGAATTTTAAATTTTAAAGGAGGCGTATCACTCAAATATTTTGAAAGGATTGTAATTAAAGAATCTCTTTAATGTTTTAGAGTTGGATGATCTCATGGGGTCATTGGAGAATGTATTTTCTTTTAATGAAGTTGTGTGCAGTATAGATTCAATGTGTTCAATCTTATATGTCTGTAACAAATATTTATTGTAATAAATTCTAGTAGTTGAATGCTTTTATTTCGATAGGATAGCTTTAGAGTAGTTATAGAGAAAGGCTTGAAGATCCCCTCTTGTATAAATATTTGTATGTTTTCCCAGTAGAGGTTGTTGAGAAGTTATTGAAGGTTGAGAATTGAATCTATTGTATGAACCATGGAAGTTGTTGGCATTCTAGTTATTGGATAAAAGTTGTCATTGTAGCTGGGAGTTGAGAGCTACTAAAAAGAAGTTTATGAAAACATGTATATTTTAATTGAATGAATATAATACAAGAGCATTGTCCCAAATGTCTAGTGTTGCTTCGTTTACCTGAAAGTATGAATGGTAGAATTTCTATCTATTTGCAATTCTCTGTTATTTCTTGTTCTTGTGTTCATGAATGCATTTACATGGTTGAATGTATAAATTTGTGAAGATTTAAGAAATATTCAATCATTTCTCTTCTTCAAGAAAGTGTAAGTGTGCATAGTGTCTGGAAGGTGTGCATTGATAGATTTTGTTTTGACTCATAAGCTCAGAAGAGATAACGTGAAACTTATGAGTGTAAGTGTGCATAGTGTCCGCAAGGTGTGAGCGACAGAGTCCGTTTTGACTTAGAAAGTTCAACAAAGATAGTTTGAGAGTGTGTCCAGGAGGAAACTTGCTCAATTTCATATTGTTTAGAGGGAACAATGGAGCGTGGAAGGACTATTGCAAGGAGTGCACAATTATCCTTCAAAAGTCAAGATTGAAGGAAGTTTGTCTGCAAGGAGTGTGTGATAGATCATTTTGACTCAGAAGATCGAGAGGAGTAGTAAAAGTCATCCACAGAGAAGCTAAGTCATGGAGGAGGACCTCTTGCAAGGCATGAACAGATGGAGATTCGACTAAGTGTCAAAGAAATCACTCTAAGGAGGTAAAAGTTCGAGGAGGAACAAGTTCAGGAGGGCAAACAACGAGAAATATTCAAAGGGATGAGCCCTTAAGGTTTCCTGAGAGTAACAAGTAAGATCCATCCAAGAAGGATTGCGATCATTCCAGACCTTCATATATGGGAAAGGTTGCATGGAGGATTAGCTGTGAGGTATTTCATCATTTCGGAGTTCTGAGTGTTTAAAGGATTGAGAAGTGGAATTGTCAAAGTCGTGAAGTCTCGAAGTGAATCCTAACCATTGGCTGGGAGGAGACACATGGAAGTGGATTAGAAAATCTAGGAGTTAGAGATCCAATGAAGTTGAGTGTGGAGTGGGTGAAATATTCATGAAGTCATGAAACCTGAAGTACAGTTGGACCGTCAGATCCAGAGGGACACGTTGCAGAAATCTGTGAATTCGGAGAAAAGTGTTTCGGAAGAAGATCAGGGTGGAGGTTTCAATATTTTTGAAGCTCGGAGTTGCAAAGGGTCAACTCACGGTCACAACTCATGGTCACATAAGAGACAAAGTCTAGCGAAGACTAGCACTCGCAAGGTAACATCAGAGGGACCTGTGTGTGTGCGTATTAATTGTCCAGGGACTATTGAAAGCTCAAAGAACTAATTCAGTTCAAGGAGTTTGAATCTCCAAGACTGGGAGGTCACAGAATCCCCAGGAGGGAAGGGGGGTTGCAACAAAAGTATTATTAGAGCCACATAATTGATTTTTGTAGGCAAAGGATATAGAGAAGTAGGCTGATATCATCAAGTCGTATCAGATACATCAACAAAATGTTGCCTAGGAGACGTGCGGAGCCACCCGTAGCAAATAGATCTATGGAAAGGGAGATGTGATAACTCAAAGAAAGGTCGGATGCCATGGAAACAACGCAAAAGAGAGCACCTGATGCTAGAGACGTTAGTGATTCAGATAATTAAGAAGTGGAGTTTGAAAAAGTTGTAGCAGAGGATGCTTCAGAAGAACGTCTACTGAGAGCGGTTGTTAAGTTGGGATCTAGAGAAAAGATAGACATCCCAATGTATGAAGGTAATTTGGATGTTGAAGAATTACTTAATTGGATATGAGCAATGGACAAGTATTTCGATAATGAAGATGTCGATGAGGAGAAAAATTTGAAACATGTTGTCACCAGGTTGAAAGGACATGTAGCGTCGTGGTGGGATGAAGTACAGGATGACAGAAGGAGTAAGGGAAAACAAAAGATTAAGAGTTGGAATAAAATGGTATCCAAGATAAAGGTTAAATTTATACCCAAGGACTATCAGATAAACTTGTTTAGGAGATTGCAGAACTTGAGACAGAAAGGAATGACAGTCAAAGAGTACACAGAGGAGTTCTACAAACTGAACATCAAGGCTGGACAAAGAGAGAGAGATGAGGAAACAAATTTCATATATATCAATGGCCTGAGATATGAAATCCAAGACAAAATCATTATGATGAAAGTAAGGATAGTGGATTACGCTTATTAGATTTCTCTGAAATTAGAAGATAAGTTGGCTAGAAGGCAGAGTCAACAAAGAAGAGGTAGAGGTTTAAACAAAGGCAATGGAATTACCCATGACAAGGTACAGAAGCCCAAAGGTGAGATAGAGAAACCACATAGTCACTCTAAAAGAGGAGGAAGTTCCCGAGGGAGACAGAGTGGTGGAAAAAACTCTTTTCCTAGAAGAAGAGGAAGATGTAGAGGAGGAGAAGTAAAGTGTTATGTCTATGGAAAGACAAGACACATGTCTTGGGAATGCCCCGAGAGAAAGACAAAAGGAGGTGAAGCTCACATTTTGGAAGTGCAGAAGCAATATGTTGAAGCATAAGGCGCAGAATATGGGAGATCTTTGATGATGAAGAAAGGTCTCTTAAAGCCAGAGCCAGAGGTTGAAAATCCAGTGTAGAGGAACAGTTTGTTCAGGACAACTTGCAAGACTAAAGATAGGGTATGCAAGGTGATAATTGATAGTGGGAGCACTGATAATTTAGTATCCACATAGATGGTGGAGAAATTATAGCTGGATACGAATACACATCCAACGTCGTATAAGGTCTCATGGCTGGAGAAAGGTCATCAGGTAATAGTAACTAAACAATGCCTTGTTGAATTTAAAATAGGAGCATATAGAGATGAGATTCTGTGTGATGTGATTCCCATGGATGTATGTTATGTTTTGTTGGGAAGACCATGGAAGTATGACATAAATGCCATTCATGATGGGGGGCAAAATACTTATACTTTGGAAAAGAATGGTAGGACACATATGTTGTTTCCAATCGTGGAAAATAAAGTGAAGGAAGAATCCAGCACGATCATATTTCTCATGAGTGGAAAGGAACTCCTGAGTGAAGTTAAGAAGGAACAGGAGATGTGGTTTGTTGTAGTGAGGAAGCTAAAAGCTATCCTTTCAAGTACTTCTATGGAGGATATGCGTGAGGAAATTCAGGAGTTGTTAGAGAATTTTGTTGATATAGTAGTGGATGAGTTTCCAAGCTCATTGCCATCTATCAGAAGTATTAGTCATCACATTGAATTAATACTAGGAGCAAGCCTGCTGGACAAAGTAGCATACATATTGACACCTCAAGAGAATGAGGAGGTAAAGAGACAAGTTTAGGAGTTGTTAGACAAATGTTTGGTCATGGAAATCTTGAGTCCATGCGTAGTACCAACTGTGTTGAGTCTGAATAAGGATGGAGGATGGAGAATTTGTACAGACTCAAGAGCCATAAACAAGATCACCATTAGGTACAGATTTTTATTTCCAATGATGGATGGCTTAATGGATTGTTTAAGCGGAGCAAACTATTTTTCAAAGATAGATTTGAAGAGTGGATATCACCAGATAAGGATGAGAGAATGTGATGAATGGAAAACAACCTTCAAGACGAATGAGGGATTATATGAATGACCTGTTATGTCATTTGGATTATCAAATTCCCCGAGTACTTTTATGAGGTTGATGAATGAAGTGTTGAAATATTTTATTGTTAAGTTTGTGATCGTATATCTGGATGATATACTGGTCTTTACTAAAATTGAAGAAGAGCATCTGAGGCACTTAACATTAGTGATGAGGAGGTTGCAGTGGGAGAAACTGCTGATAAATTTGAAGAAGTCCTCTTTTATGAAGACATAACTCATTTATTTGGGTTTTTTGATCTCTTCGAATGAATTGAATATGGATCCTTAAAAAGTGAAAGAAGTCAACGAATGATCATCACCAAGGAGTATATTTGAGGTGAGAAGCTTCCATGGATTAGCAAGCTTCTATCAGAAGTTCATCAGAAATTTTAGTGAGGTCGGTGCACAGATGATGGATACAATGAAGAAAAGATGCAAGTCTTTCAAATGGACAAAAGAGGCTGAGAAGAGCTTCAATATATTGAAGGAGAAGATAACAGAACAATCGATTCAAGTCTTACCAAATTTCGGGAAAACATTTCAAGTGAGATGCGATGCTAGTGGAGTTTCAATAGGAGCAGTCTTGAGCCAAGATAATAGGCCTGTTGCATATTTCAGTGAGAAGTTGAATGATACTAAGAAAAAGTACTCCACATATGATAAATAATTTCATTCCATAATTCAAGCCTTGAATAAATGGAGGCACTATCTTGTCTCAAAAGATTTTGTTTTGTATAGAGATAATCGAGCTTTACAATTCATAACCAGATAGGAGAAGTTAAACCAGAGACATGCTAAGTGGATAGAATTTATGCAAAATTTCACTTTTTTCATTAAACACATTTCTGGTAATGCTAACAAGGTTGTTGATGCATTGAGTAAGAGATATCTAATTCTGCAGGAATTTCAAATGAAAACCATGGGGTTTGAACACCTTAAAGAAATGTATTGTGATGATCCAAATTTCAAAGAAGCATATGAAGCCTGTGTGAATCCCGTGCTTAGAGAAAGAAGCCAGTGGGTCGAATATCTGATTCAGGACAGGTTGTTGTTCAAGGGTTTCCAGTTGCAAATACCAAAGTGCTCGATGAGAGAGAATTTGTTGAAGGAAAATCATAGTGGAAGTCTAGCCAGACATTTCGGCCATGAAAAAACATTTGCACAGTTGAATAGTTCGTACTATTGGCCAGGTATGAGGGAAGAAGTGAATAAATTTGTGAAAAGATGTAAGATTTGCTAGTATGCAAAGGGAAGGAGACAAAACACTGGGTTGTATCAACCATTGCTTATTCCAGAAAGGCCTTGGGATGCAATAAGCATGGATTTCGTGTTAGGATTGACAAGGACACAAAGAGGAAGTGATCTCATATTTGTGGTAGTTGACATATTTTCAAAGATGACACACTTTATCCCATTCCATAAGATCAATGATGCAACACACGTTGCTAATTTTTTTTTCAAGGAAGTTGTGAGACTTTAGGGATTGCCTAGGAGTATTGTTTCAGACAAAGATACCAAATTTCTTGGTTATTTCTGGAGAACATTATGGAAGAAGATGGGAACAAAACTATCCTTTAGTTCTATATATCACCCTCAAACGGATGGACAGACTGAAGTGGTGAGTCGAAGTTTAGGATATTTGCTGAGAAGTTTGGTCACTAAACATCATAGTCAGTGGAATCAAATTCTAGCACAAGTGGAGTTTGCATACAATGACTTAGTGAACAAAAGTACCAGAAATAGCCCATTTCAGATAGTGTATGGAATGAATCCGAGGGGAGTGTTAGAGTTGAGAGATCTGGAACAGAGTGAATTTAGAAGCGCTGGAGAGCCGAAGATTTCACTGCAAAAATGAAGGAGCTTCATAATCAGATCAAAGAGCAGTTGCAGAGGAGCAACAATAAGTATAAATGTAGAGTTGATCAACATAGGAGGAAACTTCAATTTGAAGTTGGAGATAAATTTCTAGAACATCTTAGGAAGGAGAGATTCCCAAGAGGAACATATAATAAAATAAAGTTGAAAAAGATAAGACCCTGCAAAATCCTAAGAAAATATGGTTAGAACGCATATGAGATAAAGCTGTCGGAAGATGTGGGTATATCACCCATATTCAATATTGCAGACCTATATCCTTACAGGGAAGATGGAACTAGAGGATCAAAAGATCAGAGAGAGATTCAATGGAAAAAAAAGATTCATGTAGCAGAGAAGCTGCAGATGGAGACGATCGTAGATCAACGAATTGGTAAGAAGACCAAAAGGAAAACACATATTGAGAATTTGGTAAAATGGAAAGGACACCCAATAGAAGATGCCAGTTGGGTAAATGAAACAGATATCCAGAAGCATGGAAAGTCAGTGGAGGAGGTCATGGATAGGAGTCCATGAACTTTTCAGCCAGAGGAGTATGATGCAGGAGCATCGCTAGCAAAGCACAAGTGGAGGACAACTAGGTGCACTAGCGCACATTTTGAAGTGAATTTTAAATTTTAAAGGAGGCGTATCACTCAAATTTTTTGAAAGGGTTGCAATTAGAGAACCTCTTTAATGTTTTCGAGTTGGATGATATCATGGGGTCATTGGAGAATGTATTTTCTTTTAATGAAGTTGTGTGTAGTACAGATTCAATGTGTTCGATCTTATCTGTCTGTCACAAATATTTATTATAATAAATTCTAGTAGTTGAATGCTTTTATTTCGATAGGATAACTCTAGACTAGTTGGAGGCAAAGGCTCGAAGATCCCCTCTTGTATAAAGCTTTGTATTTTTGCCCAATAGAGGTTGTTGAGAAGCTGCTGAAGGTTGAGAGTTGAATCTATTGTATGAACTGTGGAAGTTGTTGGAATTCTAGTTATTGGATAGCGGTTTCCATTGTAGTTGGGAGTTGAGAGCTACTGAGAAGCAGTTTATGAACACATGTATATTTCAATTGAATGAATATAACAGAGGATCATTGTCCTGAATGTCTGGCGTTGCTGCGTCTATCTGAATGTATGAATGGTAGACTTTCTGTTTATTTGCAATTCTCTATTATTTCTTGTTCTTGTGTTTATGAATGCATTTACATGGTTGAATGTATGAATCTGTGAAGATTTAAGCAAACTTCAATCATTTCTCTTCTTCGAGCAAGTGCAAGTGTACATAGTGTCCGCAAGGTGTGCGTTGACAACATCTTTTTCGACTCATAAGCTCAGAAGAGATAACGTGAAACTTATGAGTGCAAGTGTGCATAGTGTTCGCAAGGTGTGCGCGATAGAGTATGTTTTGACTCAGAAAGTTCAACAAAGATAGTTTGAGATTGTGGCCAGGGGGAACCTCGCTCAATTTCATATTGTTCAGAGAGAACAATAGAGTGTGGAAGGATTGTTGCAAGGAGTGCACAATTATCCTTCAAAAGTCAAGATTGAAGGAAGTTTGTCCGCAAGGAGTGTGCGACAAAGTCTTTTGACTCAGAAGCTCAGGAGGAGTAGCGAAATTCGTCCACAGAGAAGTTAAGTCATGGAGGAGGACCTATTGCAAGGCGTGAAGAGGCAAAGATTCAACTAAGTGTCGAAGAAAACACTCTAAGGAGGTAAAAGTTTGAGGAGGAACAAGTTCAGGAGGGAGAATGATGAGCAATCTTCAAAGGGAGGAGTCCTTTAAGGTTTCACGAGATCAACGAGTAAGATCTGTCCAAGAAGGACTGGGATCATTCCAGACCGTCAGATATGGGGAAGGTTGCACGGAGGATTCGCCGTGAGGTATTTCGACATTTCGGAGTTCAGAGTGTTTAAAGATTTAAGAAGTTGAATCGTCGAAGTCATGAAGCAAATCCTAACCGTTGGCTGCGAGGAGACACGTGGCAGCGGATTAGAAAATCTGGGAGTTAGAGATCCGAAGAAGTTGAGTGTGGAGTGTGTGAAAAATTCGCGAAGTCATGAAACCCGAAGTACCGCTAGACCATCAGATCCAGAGGGACACGCAGCAAAAATCCGCGAATTCAGAGAAAAGTGTTTCAAAAGAAGATCAGGGCGAAGGTTTTAATATTTCTGAAGCCCGAAGTTGCGAAGGGTCGACTGACGATCACAGCCTGTGGTCGTCAGATAAGAGAATGAGTCTAGTGCGAACTAGCACTGGCAAGGCTGGTGTTGCCAATTGTCGAAGAGTAGCATTGTGGATAACCTAGGTTTGAGGGTAACATCAAAGGGACCTGTGTGTGTATTAATTGTTCAAGGTCTATTGAAGGCCCAAAGAACCAATTCGATTCAAGGAGTTTGAAGATCCAAAACTGGGAGGTCGCAGAATCCCCAGGAGGGAAGGGGGGCTGCAACAATTTTTAAGGCGTTGGCTAAAAGTTCCATCTTTTGTTTTTTTTTTTGTGGGAAACCGACTACGTAAATCTGGACAAAATTGCTATCTTTTATTGTTTAAATAGCATTTTTGAATGCATAAATGGATTCAGCTGCTGAAAAACCATGGAGTACTCAGATTATACAAACTTAGTCACTCAAATCTGCATATCCAACCATTTGTCACAAAAATTTTGTGAAGGTTTAAAGACACTCATTTCTAATATGGAGTGTTATTTCGACTCTCTTTTCAGCTCTTCCAACCGATTAGGGGTATTTATTTCTGCCCTCTTGTCGATACTGTTTATCAAATGGAAATGGTTAAAATCTGTTACATTCGAAAACGCAGCTTTACTAGTGAAAAATTACAATCTCAAATTAAAATGGGTGCTCTGAATCCAACTATATTAACGAAATCGTGATTTCAACAAACTGTTTTAATCAATTTTAACAATTTTAAATTCGCCAAATTCGCTTACCGAAACTGGAGCTATATGAATACCCTTAAGTCAAGTCAATATAATCGCGAAAATGGAGCTATATGAATACCCATAAACCGCGTCACTCAAATTAGACCACTCTTGAAGTCAAGTCAAGATAATTGCGTAGAGATTTTGATTGTTAGGCGAGACGCGTTTTTCTTATTTGGGAGTGCTCAGTGTACCAATATCTCCGAAAAAACTAGACCGGCACGGCGGCGCCTGTCTCAGAGCGTCGGTCCTCTCGAGATTCGAATGACGAATGTGATCAGTTTGAACTTTGAATGAGGGGCGTTTTTAATTTTTTCGACTAATCTGTGTGTACCCGGGTAACCTGATTTCAACTGGTGTGTTTGTGAGGTGAGTTTACGTGGGTACCTCGAGAACCCTTTGAAGTTTGAACGAAGCAAAGGAAAGAAAACACACAGAAAGTACATCGGGTCTGTTAGGAAGCCTTCACGTCAGGCGAGACTATAGTCAAAATATTTAATCTTTTCTCATCCCTCCACTACAGCTATATTTAATCTTTTCTCATCCCTCCACTACAGCTACCTCTATATATTGTTTTGTTGACAGGTTTGGGGTTTACTGGTGTGTAGTTGAAAAATCAATAAGAAGGATAGCTCGTAGAAACAAGGCTCTCTGTCGTTCTATGTATTGTGGCATTTTAATCACAGCGAGCGTTTCATTGCAGAGATGGCTGATTCCCCACAAGTTTCTGAGAATAAACGAGGGAGAGATGAGTATTGGAATGGCGGGCTGGCTTTGCCCGATGCAAAGAGAACCAATGGTGGAAGGTTGGTGCATGATTGTGATATCATGGCTTTACTTGAAAAGATCGATAATA
>ML781839.1:678004-701104 GCA_009831015.1 Picea engelmannii
ACAAGAAGGGTTGATATAAAGAGAAGAGCATAAGAGAAAGGTGGAAAAGTATTAGACAAGGGCGCACAATGAGGGGTCAGGTCCAAAATGAAGAGAGAAGAAATCACACCAAGTGGTAGTGTGGGAGTGGATGTTGTGCCAAAGTGGAGCACAAATGAAGGTAGTCCCATGAAGAGGCATGGTGTAGAGGAGATAGTTTTCAATGTGGCTACAAGTACTGAGACTAGTACAGATGTAGGAGACGAAGTCCACCCCCTTTTTATATTGCGGAGTGACACAACCTTAGAAGAAGAGGAGCACAAAGAAGTGGTGCATTGATAAGGAGACAAGATGGTGTGCAAAGTAGTAGCGTACTTAGTAGAGGGAGAAATTATACGCAAGGTGGCATTGCACATATCGGACTAGGAGATGAAGCGCGCGTAAGTGTGTGGTGTGGGGATTGTACCGGAGGAATTAGCACACATTTGTGGTGCATGCTCTGGACAATGAGGAAGGGAACAAAATGTTCATGTGCTCAAAGAAAAGGAAGATGGAGGCTCCCATAATGGTGGGGGAGATGAGTTGATATTATTGAATGGTATTGAGAAACTACAAGTAGATACCTCTTTGGGTCACATCACGAGAAATTTCAGAAGAATATGGACTTACCCCCCTTTTGTTCCACCCCCTTGCACATTTTTAATCAAGAAGAAAACACAAAAGATAGTGAAGATATTGGCGTTGAAGAAAGAGAAGAACATGAAAGAGAAAAAATAAGTGAATAAGAAGGTGAAGTCAACAATTCATTACACCAAGGGATAGTGGTATGGAAATATCCAACCAATAGTAGTCAGAGAAGAGGAGCTAGTTCTAGTTCGAAGATGACAAATTTAGATAGTACATTGAGGTTTCCCGTGTTCCATGGAATGAGTAAGGACGATGTAGAGAAACACCAATTCACCTATGAAGCAATATGGTATGTAAACAGAGACACAAATTTTGATGGAAGAAGCACGCATCTGCGAAGAGGTGCAACAAACGATTCATAGGTGACTGGAAGAATCTCATGCGCGCGAAGAATTAAAACACGTGACACATAGGTCTTTGGAGGAGGCTCATGTGCATAAAGAAATAGAACATGCAACCCAAGGATCGATAGAAGAAGCATGCAAAAAGACTACATTGTGACACACTGAATAAAAAGGACTATGAAGAACAGCTCCAGGAAGAGTTTCAATGCACAATACGCATCGAAGCCTTGCACGACCTAGGTTGCATGGAAGAAGTCGAAGATCAAGTCAATACCTTCTTACACTATTGTTTGTGCTTTCTTAAATATCCAGACGTTGCAAGTAAGCTGACCCAGATGTTAATTTCTTTCATGAAATAACAAGAAGAGGAAACCACCATCTTGGCTCCACTGTCGGAAAGGGATTTCTGCCAGGTCAACAAGCAAAAGTGCACTAGTCAAAAGTTTAAGATGACAATATATATTTGTGGGTACAACATGGATGGAGTCATTTTCGACTTAGGATATGATGTGAATATTTTACACAAAAAGTATTGGGAAGTGATGTGTAAGCCTAAGTTTATTTTGTTGTCCATCCAACTATAGTTAGAAAATCAATACAAGATCTATCCCATAGGCTAGCTAGAGAAAAAAGGAGTGAAAATTGAAGGAGTAAAAATAAAGGTTGACTTTGAAGTCATCGAGATCATGGATGAGTTTGATCCCTACCGTACATTGCTGGGAATTGATTGGGCATTTAAAACTAATGACACCTTGTCCTTCGAAACTGACACCTTGTGTATGGTTGTGTCACTAGACCCATATGAGGGCGACCACTACAATGAGCCCGTAGATGAGGATGCGCGAAGCTTGGGCATTGAAAACATTTACAAGGTAACAGGCCATAGGGAGTACTACATTAACCCCATGCAGATGGTGAATTAAGTTGGATAAATGTCAAACATTATGAAACAAATTCTAAGGATTCCCTTAATATATGGCAAAATAAGATTTATGAGATGTCAACAAGGAGGTGTGCACATATCTTGATAGAAAAGCGAGTGGAAGGATTTGGATCATATTAGTATGATGGGTTAGAGTCGGTGGAAATAATAATTTCATGGATATAACTTATTCCATAATATCATATATTATGTTCCCTTGATACAATGTTGGTTGGCATCCTTCCATGATGGTAGGCCATGCATCGAGAACCTTACGAAGAATGGGTAAGCCTTGAGGCGAACATGCACGAACGATTCAGAGTTATAGAAATCATGCCTCACATAACATACCTTTGCACAAGAGGTTGGTTAGCCAACAAAAGGCACAGTGAATGCCATAAATACTTAAAGTCCTTCCACGCCCCACCCACATCAAGCCCCTCTACCACCAGTCCCCAATTTTTTCGGTAAACTAGCCTCAAAACCACTTGCACTTCCTCTACATACAATGACCAATTTCATGAAACACCAAGAATAAATCACCAAAATCCACCCATTTCCCCCCATCTCATAGAGCTCAATGAGATAAATGGCCACATCGATGAGCTCCTACATCAATCAACACTGCAAGAACCGGACGCACCTGATCCGGAGCCCCTAGGACCGACATTTCTTGAAGGAATACGCATAGAGACACACAACGACCCACTAGGGGTCGCTTCACTCCAATAACCAAATAGATAAAATCAAGTTGAGGGTGTGGTCAACATGCATGATGCCCCCATCCAATTAGATTCATGCATGCACAATTCAGTCCAAACTATTATTATTACGTACGAACTCCTCTCGAAAACATATTTGAATAATAGTCAATGGATCCTCTTGATCATTAAGGTAGGCATCCCCAAGAATCATCGGTAATAGAAAACCAACCAGACCATTGATAGGATGAATATTTCTTGATCAATCCTACCCTCACCTAGCTTCAGTCACAAATGTGAACAAGATTGTCGGAAAACCTTCCCATATCCCCAAAATGAAAGTATGATAAAAATTGTAACATAAGTACAAGGTTCGGGCTCTTCCTACCAATTCACACCAGTCTCAAATGGATTTTTTGATGGATACACTCATCGAAAGGGAAAAACAATATACTTCTATCACATTCAATAATATATGGGTACATAATCTGTTTCAATGCTTCATTCAACAAGGTATATCCTCAACACAACAAATTGACATTGGGATCTCTCTGGATGTACCACTTTGCCGCCATATTCTAGGTAGACTTTACTTTGTCACCTCCACCAAAATTCTTGAATAATCTTCTCACTCATTCCCCACTATAAATATTTGGCCTTCCTGAATTCCTTGGAGAAATTATCCACATCCCATTCCCCCCTATATTGCACATCAACCATGTTTCTATTTTTACCTCCGTCCCTACTTCCATGGCCAAATTTTGCAGTCGTCTTGGGATGTGTGCCTCACCTCTTATACCATCCCCTCCCATTCCCACATTGTTGGATGTAGGCCTAGCTAGAAAGAAAGGTTATTTTTGGAGGAAAAGCATGCAGAAGATAGCTGGAAGGAAAAACAACACGTGCAAGAGAAGAACGCGAAGAACACATGCGAGGAAGACCTAATGACACTATGGTTAGGGATTTTGTAATATACTGTAATGGTTGGTGAGCCAATGATATAACTAAGTAGTACTTAGGCAATGTAGAGAGACAATGAGAGGGGGAGTAGAGGAGACAGAGAGGAAGAGAATTGTAAGAACGATATGATTCATTAAGCTGGTGGGCTAGAGAAGGAGAGAGCGAGTCGATCCCTAGGGTTAGATTGTAGGCTGAGGAGCCTGGTGTGATCTATTTTTGCTCGTAGGGATTGAGGAGCCTGTGGGAGGGAGGAAGAAATAAGATTGTAACCACACATGACGTGGGATATTTCTAAACTATAATAAGAGCTTGAGAGGAAAATCTTTGTGGACGTAGCCCAGGAGGGGATGAACCACGGTAATACTGTGTTATATGACTAAATGAATGCATCATTATGTCTGAATAATTGATGAATGTTAGATAGATGAAGCACTAAGTAGATCTGGTGTTCCACATGCATGCATTAAATGAATGTTATAATTAGATGTTAGATGGATTGAATAAAGTTTACGACACACCACCATAGATCTTAATCAGTCTCATTTTGAAAACAAATAAGTATTGCAACCACCCATAGAGCTATCTCGGGTGAGGCTGTGCCATACACTATGTGTGTTGCGTTTCCTTCTAGTTTACTAGAGGCGCCAATAGTTTTACAGGGATTTTGTTGGGAATATTATTAAATATGAACCAGTGTCCAGACATGAGGATAAGACTAATAGAAGAGTAGATAATAGAAAACCAACACACACTCTGGTTCTTCGACCTCTTAATGATGTACCAACAAATGTTCAGCATAAATAATACACTGCTCACTTCCCCGCTCCCCCCTGCAAAATGTTTCCATGCTTCATCCCCTTTGCTGAGAAGGAGTACCCCAACATCCAACCCATGCCATGCTTCATCTCCTCTGTCGATGTAGCATGGCCTCATCTATTTTCCTAGCTCTACCTCCTCCATATGCACGCCAAGGCTTGCACATCCTCACACACCCACTCGTCAGCTCCCTTCTCTCACTTCCTACCTTTTATCCTCATCCATCTTCCATTTGAGCAACCGGGGCTACTATCTCGGTGACCCTAAAACCAATTGATACGAAGAAAAGGATACTCTATTTAGGTGATACTTTAATTATTTTCAATGCTCGATGTTTTAGGGACCTAACCCCTCATGTAGGTAGAATAATATATTTCCATGTAATAAAGGTCAATATTAATAAGGCCTAGAAATAAGGAAGAATAAGTCCAATGTAAGAAGACCTAATAGAAGCTTCCACTTCTAGAAGGATCTTCCTCTAGATGGTTCTTTTAATAGACATATTTAGTATAAACAGGAGTTGAGGGTATGAGAAATTTTGTCTTGGATATTATTGTAATAGAGCTCTACTCTGCTGGAGGTTTCCCCCTCGAAGAGGCAAGTAAACATTGCACTCAGTAATAAAGTTCTCTTTCTGGTGTTATTATGGTATCATTTTGGTATTATCGTGGTGTTGTTCTAGTTATATTGTTGTTCATCTGTCACTTCTAGCTATTTATTTTTGTTTTGCATACCATTTTATATCTGTAATATTACAAGTGGTATCAGAGCGCCTTCCTCGACAGGAAATTGTGGGTTAATTTTTTTTCAGTGTAGAGACATATTCTGACATCTTTAAGCTACAAAGATATGTCGTTACATGGAAGATACTAAACGAATTAAGGAAGAACAACAAGTTGTCTCTTCTCAAAACATAAAACCCTCATGTATTCCTTCCACTAAACTAGTAACTCCCACTCCTTCTACTCCATTAAAGATCAAGAAATTGACCAGGGCTGAAATGGTCAAACGCCAACTCAAAGGCCTTTGTTATAATTGTGATGAAAAATATTTTCCGGGACAGAAGTGTAAGGAACAAAATATTTTTATGGCCATCTCGGAGGATGTTTCAGACGAGGATGTTGAGGCTCCCCTTGTTTCTTTGTCACATGATCCCATTGACATAACCCCTCCCTCAAAGCCTCTCAAAGTAGAACCAGTTATTTCCCTAAATGCTCTCACTAGCTTCTCTACTCCCCAAACCCTCAATATAATTGGTTACATCAAGCATACAAAGGTCACCATTATTTTTTTATAGTGGAAGCACCCATAATTTTATTCATCGCCGCATCACCCAAGAAACTCATTGCTATATCCATGCAATCAATAATTTTCAAATCATGATTTCCAATGGTGGGTCCATGAAATGTGGAGGGCATTTTGAAAATGTGTGTCTCCAAATTGGTGAATACCACCTGAAATATCATATGTTTTCTATCGACATGGGCGATTGTGAATTTGTGTTGGGTGTAGAATGGATAAGGACTTTGGGTCCCATTCTCATGGCTTTTAAGGAATTAACCATGCAATTTGACCAGGAGGGCCAACAATATAAGTTACAAGGCATCACCATCAGTTCCTCAGAGATCATAAGCTCCCATCGCATGGAAAATATTCTCAAGAAAGGTCATTCTGTCATTATTGCCCAATTCCATGCTATATAATAAAATGATACACCCTCTGTGCCGTCGGACCTCCAATCCATCCTCTCTAAACATCTGATGGGTTTTTCCACTCCCCAAGGACTCCCTCCTTCCAGTGGTGTTCATGATCATTCCATTCCCCTTGTCCCAGGAAGCCTTCATCCCAATATTCATCCCTATTGTCACCGCTTTTCCCAAAAAAATGAAATTGAGAAAATGGTTCAAGAACTTCTCAATACAAGTGTTGTCCGCCCTAGTATGAGCCCCTACTCTTCTCCCATGGTCATGGTCATTAAGAAAGAAGGTTCTTGGTGCTTGTGTCATGATTTCTGCGCCCTCAACAAACTCACCATTAAATACAAATTTCCCATTCCTGTCATTGATGACCTCTTGGATGAATTAAGTGGCACCCAGTTCTTCACTAAAATTGATCTTCGTTCTGACTACCACCAGATCCGTATGAAAGAATAAAACATTCCTAAGATTGCCTTTAGAACTCATGAGGGCCACTATGAGTTTTTGGTCATGCCATTTGGCTTGTGTAATGCTCCCTCCACTTTCCAGAGAATCATGAATCATGTCTTTCATCCTTTTCTCTCAACTTTTGTCTTCATTTTCTTTGATGATATCCTCATCTACAGAAAAAACTGGACAACCCATCTTGCTCATGTGGATCGAGTTCTACATATACTCTCTCAGCACCATCTTTTCCCCAAACAATCCAAATGTTCTTTTGGTGCCTCATAAGTTGAGTACTTCAATCATCTTGTTGGAAAGGACAGTGTCAGGGTGGATCCTAAAAAGATTGAAGCTATGCAAGATTAGCCTCACCTAAAGACTCTCAAAATTTTGTGGGGATTTCTAGGTTTAACAAGTTATTATCGCAAGTTTGTTAAGAATTATGGAAATATTGCAGCACCTCTCACTGCACTCCTTAAAAAGAATTCTTTCACTTGGACTCCAACAGTTGCTGAGGCTTTTCAAACCTTGAATATGGTCATGTACACCACTCCAGTCTTGACCCTTCCTGATTTCACAAATACCTTTATCCTAGAATTTGATGCTTCTAGGAAAGGAAATGGCGATGTCCTTATGCAAGAGGGTCGACCTTTGGCCTTTACTAGTAAACAATTGTCCGAGAGAAATTTGGGAAAATCAATCTATGAAAAGGAAATGTTGTTTATTATTCATGTCGTGGATCTTTAGTGCCCTTATCTATTGGGGAAATGCTTCCAAATTAAGACAAATCATCAAAGCCTCAAGTATTTTCTGGAACAACTCCTTTGCTCCCCTGAACAACAAAAATGGGTGACTAAGCTCTTTGGATATGATTATGAGATCATTTACAAGAAAGACAAATACCATGTGGTTGTTGATGCACTTTCCAGAAAATATGAAGATGAAGGGTCTCTTTTTTCTCTCTTTTTCATTGTACCAGATTGGCTCCAAGCTGCTCACCACGAATGGCTACACGATCCCAAAAGTTTGCATCTGATACAACAGTTACAGTTCAATTCACCAGTTTCGCCAGGGTACTCTTGGCTCAATGATAAGTTTCTATACAGAGGTCATTTGTGCTTAAGTAAACAGTCAAAAATTAAATCCATGGTACTTTATGAGCTTCATCCTACACCCACAATTGGGCACTCTGGGTTTACCAAAACCTATGACCGAGTCAAACGTTCTTTTTTCTGGGAGGGTATGAAACAGGACGTTCATAATTTTTTGGTTGAATTTGATGTGTGTCAACTCAACAAGGGAGAAACAGTGAAATCTCCTGGCACACTACAACTGCTTTTGATTCCACTTACTATTTGGTAGCATATCTCTATGGATTTTATTGTAGGATTACCTAAATCAAGCAATAAATACGTGATCGTGGTGGTAGTTGATCATCTTTCCAAGTATGTTCATTTATGTTCTCTTCAACACCCATTTACAACATCTACTATGGCTCAAATTTTCATGGATCTCGCCTTCAAGCTTCATGGCATGCCACATTCTATTGTTTTTTATCGCGACCCAACTTTCACCAGCAATTTTTGGCAACAACTGTTCAAGATACAAGGTACCAATTGCATATTAGCACAACGTATCATCCCCAGACTGATGGTCAAACTGAAGTTGTCAACAAATGTTTGGAAACATATTTGAGGTGTTTTTCATCGCAAATGAAAAATCAATGGGATCAATGGTTACCACTAGCTAAATGGTGGTACAACACTTCATACCATACAACTACATGCATGACTCCTTTTGAAGCGGTATATGGACAAAAGACACCTTCATTTCCCTCATATTTTCCAAGTGTCTCAAAGGTCTAGGTGGTTGACAAAACACTTACAGTTAAAGAGGCTATTCTTTGTACCCTCAAAGAGAATTTAGTCATGGCCCAGAATCGCATGAAGCAACAAGCAAATCAAGGTCGCTTTGAATGTCAATTTGCAGAAGGGGATCAGGTGTGTCTTTGACTGCAACCTTACAAGAAAAATTCCCTCAAGGCCGACCATTGTCAGAAACTGGCACCTAAATTTCATGGTCCTTATACCATTCTCAAGCATGTGGGACAGGTGGCCTATCAGTTAGATTTTCCTAGTCATTCTAAGCTCCATCCTATTTTTCATGTTTCCTTCTTAAAGAAGGTGATTGGAACTAAGTGTCAAACTCAAACCAACCTTCCTAAGTTGGACGAAGAAGGCACCTTTTGGTTACAAACGCAAGTAGTTTTGGACCATCGTGAGTGTCGACTGCGTCAATGAACCATCAAGGAAGTATTAGTCCAGTGGAAAGATATAACTCCAGCAGATGCCACTTGGGAACCAACTACCATTCTGCAACAATTTCCCCATCTCAAGCCTTGAGGACAAGGATTTTTTTAAGGGGGAGGACATGTTAGGGACCTAACCCCTCACGTAGGTAGAACAATATATTTCCATGTAATAAAGGTAAATATTAATTAGGCCTATAAATAAGGAAGAATATGTCAAATGTAAGAAGACCTAATAGAAGATTTTGCTTCTAGAAGGATCTTTCTCTAGATGGTTCTTTTGATAGACATATTTAATATAAATAGGAGTCGAGGGTATGAGAAATTTTGTCTTGGATATTATTGTAATAGATCTTTGCTCTGTTGGTGGTTTCCCCCTCGAAGAGGCAAGTGAACATTTCTCTCAGTAATCAAGTGCTCTTTCTGGTGTTATTCCAGTATCGTTTTGGTATTATCATGGTGTTGTTATGGTTATATTGTTGTTCATTTGTCATTTCTAGCTATTTATTTATGTTATTCATACTTTTTTATATCTAGAATATTACACGGTGATTCGTAGGGGGTCTTAAACAAATCCCTTGTTCCTCTCCATAGACACCAGTGAAGGTTCCGGAGGGAGAATCTCGTTGCATGCACACCAAATCCATTCTTCACAATGCGGCTTGTGTCACTCATACATGGACTTGAGTTGAATTGAAACTACAACCTACTTTGATGATTTTCTCTTACTCAAGTAGGGATCCACAAAACTTGTTTTGTTGAACGTTGATTTTCTCTTACTCTTTCTATATGCCTTTAGAACTTTAGCAACTATCTTGAGGATGAGCCAGATAATAGTGGTGGGGGCATGTTGGCACCAGAAGCTTTGGGTTTATTTTTGCATGCATGCACAAACGAAGTTGTGCGCGCTCATTCCATAGTTTTGCATGCACCTAAGGAAATGTGCAAGGAATTCCATAGAGTGCACATGAGACTTTTGTCAATAGTGCACCAAGTGTAAATATTACCAAGTGTGCGTTGAGTCTGAGTTTTGCTAGTTGCGTCAGAAACCAAGAAGATGCCCGTTGCAATCAAGAAATGAATCATCAGGAAATATCCCTGAATGATTATTGACAGGAGCACACAAAGACTTGAGGTGACCAAAAGATGAGTTGGAGATGTAGTTAAGATTTATCCTGATACAAAGAGTCTACATGGAGTGTTGGCAGGCACTAGAAGTTTGTGAGGCAGTGTGATCAGACAAGTGAGTGGAGCAGAGAAGAAAGAGACAGTGCTCCCCAACAATGAAATATATAAAGAGATCTCTAAGCTCATAATGAAAGTTAGCTAGTTGGTTCACTATCTGGCTAGTCAGAGAGTTTTTGAGTTAGCTTAGCTACGAGTATCGAACTTACTCTGATCCTATTGTAATCTTGTGATGTTTTGAATATATTCCTATATATTTGATATCTTTGAGTGCTAAGGTAAGGTGCATGGCGTATTATTTGCTTATGAAGTTCTATGGTTGTCATAAGAAACTGTTCAACGCACTGTATATCTCTGATGTGATGGAATGCTTCAAGGAATAAAGATACAATAGTTCTGATGTAATATGTGTGTGTTATAAATGATTTCAATATGTCTATGTATAGTTTCATTTCTTAGTCCTAAATATGATATTACATATTATTTAAATGGATGTCAATTCCAATAATGTTTCGTATGTATAATCCTCCATCACTGTCAAAAGACCTTATGGTCTATGGCATCCTCTTTGCATATTAGGAGAGACCTTCCTTGGCCTTGGTCGAGGATTGATGTGCCAGTGCTTTGGGTTTTTGTTGGACAATTATGGATGAAACTTGGGTCTAAAACTCCTCAGTGTTACGAAGGACGGTATGCGTGAAAGCGTGAAACGAAAGGAGAATCCAACATTCTTGCATTTCCTAAATGTTGCAGTGATTGTTTTGAAGGGAATTTAGATGACTTGGTGGTTCAAGTGTAATCTGTTTCCACTGTGAAAACCAACAAAATTGAGAGTGGATCAAATGGTGAAGATTAGAATAATTCATGTAGCAGTTGAGAGGCCTTGGTTTGGTAGAATGTGTGGAGATCTTGGGGTGACCTATTTGGATGAGCACATTAGTGGACTTAGGAAGATTTCAATTTAGTCGTGGAGGTGGCTTAAGGAAGCTACCTAACTCTTTGATCAGGTGCATTGGACATGTCGCTATGGTGAAGTATGCAGGGATGGATAGATGTGTCAAGTTTGAGAGGATGGATGAGGTACATTAGTGTGTTGGTGCCTTAGCCATATTTGTTGAGTCATGTGGTGACTTAAAAAGTCATGACAACAGTGCCATAGTTTTGACACTAGCAAGAGGTGCAAGAAATTTATGTTTTAGGATATGGATGGAGTCAACAAAGAAGTCGACCAAGAATTGTTGGCAGTCAACCTGAATGGGAAGAACACTAACCAAGTGACTTGGGTTATGCTCACTTTCCTTTGGTATGGGACATTGGATGAGGCATAGAGAACCTTGGTGAATTGCAGATGATTGTGCGATGAATGAGAGGTTTTGAGTGGGTTATTGGTTGAGGTTGAAAAAAGTATTGATTTGGGCACTCCTAAGGCATGGAAGTTATTTGAGGTGACTCATTCTACTTGGACAACTTTGGACAATTCATTGGGATGTTTGAGCACTGTAGGTGTGTTGACCACACTCATTACAGATGTTAAGTTGTGGAGAGGTGAGGGTGAGTTGATGACTTTCCTTGGTTTGGAGGATTTTGTGAACAAGAAGATTGCAGCATGAAGAGATGACTTGGACATGTGATTTTTTCTTTATTTGGAGCAACATGGTTAAGGGTGAAGCCAAAACATTCAAAGACTAGAGAGGTAGACACACAAGCATGGTCGGGTGGAAAAGTAATGGATAAAAGGTAATATGAATGTGTATTTCTTGGTGGATATTGGATGTTTCATATATGAATACACAGATGAAAATGGGAAGAACGCGTGCAAGGAAGCTAGACTTGTGGACTTGATTGCAGTTTGAGTGACAAGGGAAGAGTTGGTTGAACTTGTAGATGCATGATGATTTCCCTTAACTCTTCGGAAACTTGGATGCAATGTAGACCATGTGTAGAATATTTGTTTACTGTACCATGAGGTGGACAATGGAGTCAAGTTTCCAAAGATAAATTTGTTCTGGGGAGACTTGATAGTGTAGCAAGGTGAGGGGAGACCTTTCATTGGACCCATTTTGTTTTGGAGTTGGACTAAATTATGTAAGGAAGTCAAAGTATGGATGCACTAATAGGTTCGAAGTGTAGTACTTATACATTGTGGATGATCTCCTTTACGAAGATTAGATGATGGTAGGAGTAGTGAGGAAAGGGTGGATACTTTCCTTATTCTTTAGAGTTGGATGGAGTGATAGATATGTAAATGGAAAATACTAAGTTCATGCATGGAGATGCACATTTCAAGAACTAGATGCGACAGTTGGACTAGCTACCAAACTAGTGCAAGGATTGAGGCTATAACATTGTGCGAAGACATGATAGAATTGGTTGAAGTATGGACACAACAACAAGTTCACAGGAGTTCAACACCTAGACATTTTCGTGTTTTGATTGGGGTTGCAACAATGGAGGCAGTAGCAACAACAAAACAAAGTGTGAATGTAGTAGCGGGACAATAACATCTTAGGCATTGCAGTTAGAGTTGGGAGGAGATGTCCTTCCATCATAGTAGAAAATTTCATCGCACACAACTTTGGGCTAAGGGAAGTATGGATAGTTGCATAGGTTGAAGATGATTGTAGTATGAGTTGGAAACTTGGGGTTTCCACTTCACAAGGAAACATGGGGTTTCCGCCTTGACAGAATTTGGGGTTTCCAGTTGGTACAAAACTTGGGATTTCTAGCAGACTTAGTTGTAATGGGGGCACGAATTCGGGAAAATTCTTGGAGATTGCAGACTTTGTGAATGTTTCTGAGGACAACAACAACTTGAGGTGGGGGAGGATGTAAGGTCTTCGTCTAGAAGGGCGCAAATACCCTCTCCCAATTCCTCAAGGAGACAAAAATTGGGGTTTCTTCGACACCCACAAGTCACACTAGTTGGGAATGTGGGCACCTAGGGCATGGAAATGCACCAAAGGGGTTTCCCAAGCATGGGGAAAAGCATTGGGTGGGAGCGACCAAGGAAAGGGACACACCAAAAAGGTTCGGGTATGTGAGAATGAGGGGCGCACCAAGGTTGTGGTGCATCGATCCCAAGGGACACGACGGTTGATGGGCGCACATGTTCATTTGGGAACACTGGGTCCACGAATGGGCACGATGGTTCATTTGGGTGTGATGGCTCGTGAAGGGGCACGAAAAACCCAAAGGACGATTCACGATGGTGACCTTTGTATTCCATATAAAAGAACAAGGGCGCACAACCAAGGAAGGAAGATTGTCACAATAAGGAGAGAAAGATCAACTATGTGATTCTCAGGCAGACTTGAAAGAAGAGGGGCGAGCTTCCTCAAGGAGCCAAGTCGCTCCACATGGGAGGACTTGTGTTTCCTTGAGGTGATTGTGTGGACAAAATTGGGGCAACCTTCTTTTGGGTTGAGTTTGGGGAAGTATTTTTGCAGGTCTCAGTGAGGCATCTATGAGACAGAACGAGGTCTGTGTGAAGTCTTGTGACACAAAAGAGATAGTGAGTTTATGGTGGATGCACGTTCGGAGTGCTCTGTACGTGCTGTGAAAGTTGTTACGACAGATGAGTCTTTGTATGACGAATCTATGTATGAGTGTCTTGGTGAGGTGAGACAATTTGTGTGACTCTACCCAAGTTGTAAACTAAGTCAGTAATGCTCATATTGCAACTCTCTCGCAATAATAAGACTTAGCCAAGTGTTAGGCACGTTTTGTGGCGCTCACACTATATATGTTTGTCTCTGGTTTGTTTAACAAGAGTTCTCTTTTGTTTTAAATTCGCCAAATTCGCATAAAGATTATTGAAAGTGGAGCTATATGAATATCCATATACCCCGTAATACTGCGTCACTCAAATTAGTCCAGCGCTGAGGTCAAGTCAAGATAATCGCGAAAATGGAGCTTTTTGAATACCGCATCATACCGCGTCGCTCAAATCAAACCAGCCTTGAAGTCAAGTCAAGATAATCGCGTATTTTTAATTAGTGAGTGCCCAGTGTACAAATAACTCCGAAAAATCTAGACTGGCACGACGGAGCCAGTGAAGAGGCGTAGTCAGACATGTCGATATTTGAATGACGAATGTGGACAGTTTAAACTTTGATTGATGTGCATTTTTTAATTTTTTTGAGTAATCTGTTTGTTGACCCGTGCAACTTGATTTCAACTGCGAGGTGGGTTTACGTGGGTACATTGGGTTTGTTCAGAAGACTACTGTCAAAATATTTAATGTTTTCTCATACATCAACTGGACCTACCTGTATATATTCTACCTATATATATTGGTTTGTTGAAAGGTTTCAGGCTTACCAGGTGGTGTGTAGTCGATAAATCAATAATCCAATGCTTTGCATCTATCGAACCCTGAAGGAAGAAAGATATTTCATATAAACAAGGCTCTCTGTTGTTGTATGTATTGTTGCGTTTTAATCACATCTTTTCATTGCAAAGATGGCCGCTTCCTCACAATTTTCTCAGAATAAGAAAGAGAGAGATGAATATTGGAATGGTGAGATGGGTTTGCCCAATCCAAAGAGAACCAATATCGGAAGGTTTGTGCATGATAGTGATATCATGGCTTTACTTGAGAAGATCGATAATATGGATGTTATTAACAGTATTTCAGAAGAAACCCATATTGTGATTCAACTCCAGGTTGAGAAGCTTAACGGGGTAATGAAATATATGAAAGATGAAGCCGAATTGATGGGGCAAGCAGATAATGTTGATGGGAAAGGTAGTAGTGCGATGGGTTCAATTAAACAACGCGAAATAACATAAGAGAGTTCTGAAGCGATCTTGGTTACTGACACTGCAGACATACATTTAGAAGGAAATTTGACGTATTATGACGATGTTCGTGCAGAGCTCGGTTTCTTCGTGGACCATACCGTTGTCGAATTTGGAATCATCATGGACCTTTTCGATAGAAATTTTATGGTCAATATTATGTATTCGGATTTCTTGGATAGCACTGAGACCATCTACAGGGCTCTGTGGGAGGATGATATTTGGCAGTGGAATGAACATCCAGTCATTCAAAATGTTTTTGCATCGCCACAGAAAGAGGAATATGGACTCAGTGGCACCGAGTTTCCTGACATTTGAAACTATTTTAGAGTGCGTATTAATTGTTGAGGGTCTGTTGAAAGATCGAAGAACTAATTCAGTTCAAGGAGTTTGAATATCCAAGACTGGGAGGTCGCAGAATCCTCAGGAGGGAAGGGGGGTTGCAACAGAAGTAGTATTAGAGCCACATAATTGATTTTTATAGGAAAAGGATATAGAGAAGTAGGCTGATATCATCGAGTGGTATCAGATACATCAACAAAATGCTTCCTAGGAGACGTGCGAAGCCACCTGTAGAAAATAGATCTATGGAAAGGGAGATGTGATAACTCAGAGCAAGGTCATATTCCATGGAAAGAGCGCAAAAGAGAGCACCTGATGCTGGAGACGTTAGTGATTCAGAGAATTAAGAAGTGGAGTTTGAAAAAGTTGTAGTAGAGGATGCTTCGGAAGAATGCCTGCTGAGAGCAGTTATCAAGTTGGGATCTAGAGAAAAGATAGACATCCCAATGTATGAAGGTAATTTGGACGTTGAAGAATTACTTGATTGGATATGAGAAATGGACAAGTATTTCGACAATGAAGCTGTCGATGAGGAGAAAAATTTGAAACATGTGTTCACCAAGTTGAAAGGACATGCAGCGCTGTGGTGGGATGAAGTACAGGCTGACAGAAGGAGTAAGGGAAAACAAAAGATTAAGAGCTGGAATAGAATGGTATCCAAGATAAAGGTTAAATTTATACCCAAGGACTATCAGATAAACCTGTTTAGGAGATTGCAGAACCTGAGACAGAAAGGAATGATAGTCAAAGAGTACACAGAGGAGTTCTACAAACTGAACATCAAGGTTGGACAAAGAGAGAGAGATGAGGAAATTTTTTTCATATATATCAATGGCGTGAGATATGAAATCCAGGACAAAATCAATATCATGAAAGTAAGGACAGTGGATTACGCCTATCAGATTGCTCTAAAAGCATAAGAGAAGTTGGCTAGAAGACAAAGTCAACAAAGAAGAGGTAGATGTTTAAACAAAGGCATTGGAATTACCTATGACAAGGTACAGAAGCCCAAAGGTGAGATAGAGAAACCACATAGTCACTTTGAAAGAGGAGGAAGTTTCCGAGGGAGACAGAGTGGTGGTAAAAACTATTTTTCTAGAAGAAGAGGAAGAGGCAGAGGAGGAGAAGTAAAGTGTTATGTTTGTGGAAAAACAAGACACATGTCTTGGGAATGCCCCGAGAGAAAGACAGAAGGAGGTGAAGCTCACATTTCGGAAGCGCAGAAGCAATATGTTGAGGCATAAGGTGCGGAATATGGGAGATCTTTGATGATGAAGAAAGGTCTCTTAAAGCCAGAGCCAGAGGTTGAAAATCCAGTGCAAAGGAACAGTTTGTTCAGGACAACTTGCAAGACTAAAGATAGTGTATGCAAGGTGATAATTGATAGTGGGAGCACTAATAATTTAGTATCCACATAGATGGTGGAGAAATTATAGCTGGATACGAATACACATCTGACATCGTATAAGGTCTCATGGCTGGAGAAAGGTCATCAGGTAATAGTAACTAAACAATGCCTTGTTGAATTTAAAATAGGAGCATATAGAGATGAGATTCTATGTGATGTGATTCCCATGAATGTAGGTCATGTTTTGTTGGGAAGACCATGGCAGTATGACATAAATGTCATTCATGATGGGGGGAGAAATACTTATACTTTGGAAAAGAATGGTAGGACACATATGTTGTTGCCAATCGTGGAAAATAAAGTGAAGGAAGAATCCAGCACGAACATACTTCTCATGAGTGGGAAGGAACTCCTGAGTGAATTTAAGAAGGAACAGGAGATGTAGTTTGTTGTAGTGAGGAAGCTGAAAGCTATCCTTTCAAGTACTGGTATGGAGAATATGTGTGAGGAAATTTAGGAGTTGTTAGAGAATTTTGCTGATATAGTAGTGGATGAGTTTCCAAGCTCATTTCCACCTATCAAAAGTATTAGTCATCACATTGACTTAATACTAGGAGCAAGCCTGCTGGACAAAGTAGCATACATATTGACACCTCAAGAGAATGAGGAGGTAAAGAGACAAGTTCAGGAGTTGTTAGAGAAATGTTTGGTCATGGAAATCTTGAGTCCATGCGTAGTACCAACTGTGTTGAGTCCGAAGAAGGATGGAGGATGGAGAATGTGTACAAACTCAAGAGCCATAGACAAGATCACCATTAGGTACAGATTTTCATTTCCAAGGATGGATGACTTAATGGATTATTTAAGCGGAGCAAACTATCTTTCAAAGATAGATTTGAAGAGTGGATATCACCACATAAGGATGAGAGAATGTGATGAATGAAAAACAACCTTCAAGACGAATGAGGGATTGTATGAATGACTTGTTATGTCATTTGGATTATCAAATTCCCCGAGTACTTTTATGAGGTTGATGAATGAAGTGTTGAAATATTTTATTGGTAAGTTTCTGATCGTATATATGGATGATATACTGGTCTTTAGTAAAATTGAAGAAGAGCATATGAGGCAATTAACATTAGTGATGAGGAGGTTGCAGCGGGAGAAACTGATGATAAATTTGAAGAAGTCCTCTTTTATGAAGACATAACTCATTTATTTGGGTTTTTTGATATCTTCGAATGAATTGAAGATGGATCCTTAAAAAGTGAAAGAAATCAAAGAATGATCGTCACCAAGGAGTATATTTGAGGTGAGAAGCTTCCATGGATTAGCAAGTTTCTATCGGAATTTCATCGGAAATTTTAGTGAGGTCGGTGCACAGATAATGGATACAATGAATAAAAGACGCAAGTCTTTCAAATGGACGGAAGAGGCTGAGAAGAGATTCAATATATTGAAGGAGAAGATAACAGAACAACCGATTCAGGTCTTGCCAAATTTCGGGAAAACATTTCAAGTGAGTTGCGATGTGAGTGGAGTTTCAATAGGAGCAGTCTTGAGCCAAGATAATAGGCCTGTTGCGTATTTCAGTGAGAAGTTGAATGATACTAAGAAAAAGTACTCCACATATGATAAAGAATTTCATGCCATAATTCAAGCCTTGAATAAATGGAGGCACTATCTTGTCTCAAAATAGTTTGTTTTGTATAGAGATAATCAATCTTTACAATTCATAACCAGATAGGAGAAGTTAAACCAGAGACATGCTAAGTGGATAGAATTTATGAAAAATTTCACTTTTGTCATTAAACACATTTATGGTAATGCTAACAAGGTTGTTGATGTATTGAGCAGGAGATATCTAATTCTGCAGGAATTTCAAGTGAAACCTGTGGAGTTTGAACACCTTAAAGAAATGTACTGTGATGATCCAAATTTCAAAGAAGCATATGAAACCTGTGTGAATCCCGTGCTTAGAGAAAGAAGCCAGTGGGTCAAATATCTAATTCAGGACAGGTTGTTGTTCAAGGGTTTCCAGTTGTGAATACCAAAGTGCTCGATGAGAGAGAATTTGTTGAAGGAAAAGCATAATGGAAGTCTAGCCGGACATTTCAGCCATGACAAAACATTTGCACAGTTGAACAGTTCGTACTATTGGCCAGGTATGAGGGAAGAAGTGAATAAATTTGTGAAAAGATGTAAGATTTGCTAGTATGCAAAGGGAAGGAGACAAAACACTGGGTTGTATCAACCATTTCCTATTCTAGAAAGGCCTTAGGATGCAATAAGCATGGATTTCGTGTTAGGATTGACAAGGACACAAAGAGGAAGTGATCTCATATTTGTGGTAGTTGACATATTTTCAAAGATGACACACTTTATCTCATGCCAGAAGATCAGTGATGCAACACACTTTGCTAAAAAAAAAAATCAAGGAAGTTGTGAGACTTTAGGGATTGCCCAGGAGTATTGTTTCAGACAAAGATACCAAATTTCTTGGTCATTTCTGGAGAACATTATGGAATAAGATGGGAACAAAACTTTAGTTCTTTATATCACCCTCAAACGGATGGACAGCCTGAAGTGGCGAGTCGAAGTTTAGGAGATTTGCTGAGAAGTTTGGTCACTAAACATCATAGTCAGTGGGATCAAATTCTAGCACAAGTAGAGTTTGCATACAATGGCTTAGTGAACAAAAGTACCAGAAATAGCCCATTTCAGATAGTGTATGGAATGAATCCGAGGGGAGTGTTAGAGTTGAGAGATCTGGAACAGAGTGAATTTAGAAGCACTAGAGAGCCGAATATTTCACTGTAGAAATGAAGGAGCTTCATAATTAGATCAAAGAGCAGTTGCAAAGGAGCAACAATAAGTATGAACGTAGAGTTGATCAACATAGGAGGAAACTTCAATTTGAAGTTGGAGATAAATTTCTAGAACATCTTAGGAAGGAGATATTCCCAGGAGGAACATATAATAAACTAAAGTTGAAGAAGATAAGAATGTGCAAAATCCTAAGAAAATTTGGTTAGAACACTTATGAGATAAAGTTGTCGGAAGATGTGGGTATATCACCCATATTTAATATTACAGACCTATATCCTTACATGGAAGATGGAACCAGAGGATCAAAAGATCAGAGAGAGATTCAGTGGAAAAAGAAGATTCATGTAGCAGAGAAGCCGCAGATGGAGACGATCGTAGATCAACGAATTGGTAAGAAGACCAGAAGGAAAACACATATTGAGAATTTCGTAAAATGGAAATGACACGCAATAGAACATGCCAGCTGGGTAAACGAAATAGATATTCAAAAGCATGGAAAGTCAATGGAGGAGCTCATGGATAGGATTCCATGAATTTTTCAGCTAGAGGAGTATGATGCAGGAGCATCGCTAACAAAGCACAAGTGGAGGACAACTAGGTGCACTAGCGCACATTTTGAAGTGAATTTTAAATTTTAAAGGAGGCGTATCACTCAAATTTTTTGAAAGGATTGCAATTAAAGAACCTCTTTAATGTTTTGGAGTTGAATGATCTCATGGGGTCATTGGAGAATGTATTTTCTGTTAATGAAGTTGTGTGCAGCGCAAATTCAATGTGTTCGATCTTATCTGTCTGTCACAAATATTTATTCTAATAAATTCTAGTAGTTGAATGCTTTTATTTCACTAGGATAGCTCTAGACTAGTTGGAGGGAAAGGCTCGAAGAGCCCCTCTTGTATAAAGCTTTGTATTTTTGCCCAATAGAGGTTGTTGAGAAGCTGCTGAAGGTTGAGAGTTGAATCTATTGTATGAACTGTGGAAGTTGTTGGAATTCAAGTTATTGGATAGCGGTTTCCATTGTAGTTGGGAGTTGAGAGATACTGAGAAACAGTTTATAAACACATGTATATTTCAATTGAATGAATATAACAGAGGATCATTGTCCTGAATGTCTGGTGTTGTTGCGTCTATCTGAATGTATGAATGGAAGACTTTCTGTTTATTTGCAATTCTCTGTTATTTCTTGCTCTTGTGTTTATGAATGCATTTACATGGTTGAATGTATGAATCTGTGAAGATTTAAGCAAACTTCAATCATTTCTCTTCTTCGAGCAAGTCCAAGTGTGCATAGTGTCCACAAGGTGTGCGTCGACAAAGTTTTTTTCGACTCATAAGCTCAGAAGAGATAACGTGAAACTTATGAGTGCAAGTGTGCATAGTGTCCGCAAGGTGTGCGCGACAGAGTATGTTTTGACTCAGAAAGTTCAACAAAGATAGTTTGAGAGTGTGGCCAGGGGGAACCTCGCTCAATTTCATATTGTTCAGAGAAAACAATAGAGTGTGGAAGGACTATTGCAATGAGTGCACAATTATCCTTCAAATGTCAAGATTGAAGGAAGTTTGTCTGCAAGGAGTGTGCGACAAAGTCTTATGACTCAGAAGCTCAGGAGGAGTAGCGAAATTTGTCCACAGAGAAGTTAAGTCATGGAGGAGGACATATTGCAAGGCGTGAAGAGGTTGAGATTCGACTAAGTGTCGAAAAAAACACTCTAAGGAGGTAAAAGTTTGAGGAGGAACAAGTTCAGGAGGGAGAACAACGAGCAATCTTCAAAGGGAGGAGTCCTTTAAGGTTTCCCGAGATCAACGAGTAAGATCCGTCCAAGAAGGACTGGGATCATTCCAGACCGTCAAATCTAGAGAAGGTTGCACGGGGGATTAGCCGTGAGGTATTTCGGCATTTCGGAGTTTAGATTGTTTAAAGATTTAAGAAGCTGAATCGTCGAAGTCATGAAGCGAATCGTAACTGTTGGCTGCGAGGAGACACGTGACAGCGGAGTAGAAAATATGGGAGTTAGAGATCCGAAGAAGTTGAGTGTGGAGTGTGTGAAATATTCGCGAAGACGCGAAACCCGAAGTACAGTTGGACCGTCAAATCCTGAGGAACACGTAGCAAAAATCCGTGAATTCAGAGAAAAGTGTTTCAAAAGAAGATCAGGGCGGATGTTTTAATATTTCTAAAGCCCGAATTTGCGAAGGGTCGACTGATGGTCATAGCCCGTGGTCGTCAGATAAGAGAATGAGTCTAGTGCGAACTAGCACTGGAAAGGCTGGTGTTGCCAATTGTCGAAGAGTAGCGTCGTGGATAACCTAGGTTTGAGGGTAACATCAGAGGGACCTGTGTTTGTATTAATTGTTCAGGGTCTATTGAAGGCCGGAAGAACCAATTCAGTTCAAGGAATTTGAAGATCCAAGACTGGGAGGTCACAGAATCCCCAGGAGGGAAGGGAGGCTGCAACAATTTTTAAGGCGTTGGCTAAAAGTTCAATCTTTTGTTTTTTTGGTGGGAATCCGACTATGTAAATCTGGACAAAATTGCTATATTTTATTGTTTAAATAACATTTTTGAATGCATAAATGGATTCAGCTACTGAAAACGATGGAATACTCACATTATATAAACATAGTCACTCAAATCTGCAGATCCAACCATTTATCACAAAATTTGTGTTCACCGAAAAGTTGAAGGTTTAAAGTACACTCATTTTTAATATGGACACTCATTTCTAATATGGAGTGTTATTTCGACTCTCTTTTCAGCTCTTCCAACCGATTAGGGGTATTTATTTCGGCCCTCTTGTCGATACTGTTTATCAAATGGAAATGGTTAAAATCTGTTACATTCGAAAATGCAGCTTTACTCGTGAAAAATTACAATCTCAAATTAAAATGGGTGCTCTGAATCCAACTATATTAACGAAATCGTGATTTCAACAAACTGTTTTAATCAATTTTAACAATTTTAAATTGGCCAAATTCGCAGAAAGATTACCGAAACTGGAGCTATATGCATAACCATACACCGCGTAATACCGCGTCACTCAAATTAGACCCTTGAGTCAAGTCAATATAATCGCGAAAATGGAGCTATATGAATACCCATAAACCGCGTCACTCAAATTAGACCACTCTTGAAGTCAAGTCAAGATAATTGCGTAGAGATTTTGATTGTTAGGCGAGACGCGTATTTCTTATTAGGGAGTGCTCAGTGTACCAATATCTCCGAAAAAGCTAGACCGGCACGGCGGCGCCTGTCTGAGAGCGTCGGTACTCTCGAAATTCGAATGACAATGTGGTCAGTTTGAACTTTGAATGAGGGGCGTTTTTAATTTTTTCGACTAACCTGTGTGTACCCGGGTAATCTGATTTCAACTGGTGGGTTTGTGAGGTGAGTTTACGTGGGTACCACGAGAACCCTTTGAAGTTTGAACGAAGCAAAGGAAAGAAAACACACAGAAAGTACATCGGGTCTGTTAGGAAGCCTTCACGTCAGGCGAGACTATAGTCAAAATATTTAATCTTTTCTCATCCCTCCACTACAGCTATATTTAATCTTTTCTCATCCCTCCACTACAGCTACCTCTAAATATTGTTTTGATGACAGGTTTGGGGTTTATCCTGTGGTGTGTAGTTGAAAAATCAATAAGAAGGATAACTCGTAGAAACAAGGCTCTCTGTCGTTCTATGTATTGTGGCATTTTAATCACAGCGAGCGTTTCATTGCAGAGATGGCTGCTTCCC
>ML781839.1:704591-758272 GCA_009831015.1 Picea engelmannii
TTGGGCATGGGAATGCGCCAAGGGGCTTGCCCAAGCCTGGGGCGGAAGTGACCAAGAGAAGGGGTGCACCAAAGAGGTTGGGGCACATCGGCATCAGGAGCGCACCAAGGTTGGTGTGTTATGATTGATGGGAAAAGAGGTTCATTTTGGTGCATTGAGTCTTTGAAGGGGTAGGACTATTCATTTGGGTGTGATGTTTCAGGAAAGGTTGAGACACACTGAAAGGGTGTGATGATTTGCAATGGTTAACTTTGGATTCCATACAAGAGAACAAGGACACACAACGAAGGAAGGAAGATTGACACAACAAGGAGAGAAAGATTATCTTTGTGATTCTGAGGTAGACTTGGACGTAGAAGGGCGAGCTCCCTAAAGGATCCAAGTCACTCCACATGGGAGGAATTGTGCTACATTGAGGTGATTTTTTAGACAGAGTTGGGGCAACCTCCTTTTTTTATGAATTTGGGGAATTCTTATCATAGGTTTGAGTGCGGAAGCTATGAGTCAGAACTACAGGTCTATGAGAAGTCTTGTGACAAAAAAAAGATGGTGAGTCTCTAGTGGAGGCATTATTGGGATGGGTCATATGAGTTGCAAAATTTACTGCAACGAACGAATCTTGGTGTGATGAATCTGTGTATGAGTGTCTTGGTGAGGTGAGGCGAGTCATGTGACTCTACCCAAGTTGTAAAATGAGCCAATAATAATCATATTGTACCTTTTTCATAACAATAAGACTTAGCAGGTTTCAGGAACATTTTGGGTGGATTGCACTATATCTGTGTGTCTCTTGTTTGCTTCACAAGGGTTCTTTTCGTTTCATGGACGTATTCTTAAATGACTAAGTGTTAATACTATTAAAAAATTGTCTAAGTATACAAGGTAGTTGCACTAGAGTAGGAGTGTGAGTCACTTGTACCCTAGAACAAAGCATGGGTATGCTCTAGGTGAAGGACATAGCCCGGATGAAGTATCCTTGGTGTTTCGAAGAATCCAATTGAGAAATTTCACTATGTCGCACACCCTCAAGAGTAAACCCCTTTGCGCAGGCGGGGGGAAAAGGGTTCTACAAATAAAAGGGTAAGTTAGAAAAGAGAGAAAATGGGTCTGATAAGGAGGATCTAGAAATTGTCATGATGAGGTGAGGTAAGGAATGGACCGAGAAGAGTAGAGGAGAAAAAGAGTCGAGAGATACACAAGAAGGGTTGATATAAAGAGAAGATCATAAGAGAAAGGTGGAAAAGTATTAGACAAGGGTGTACAACGAGGGGTCAGGTCCAAAATGAGGAGAGAAGAAATCACACCAAGTGGTAGTGTGGGAGTGGATGTCATGCGAAAGTGGAGCGCAGATGAGGGTAGTCCCATTAAGAGACATGGTGTAGAGGAGATAGTTTTCAATATGGATACAAGTACTGAGACTAGTATGGATGTAGGAGACGAAGTCCACCCCCTTTTTATATTGCGGAGTGCCACCACCTTAGAAGAAGATGGAGAGCAAAGAAGTGGTGCATTGATAAGGAGACAAGATGGTGCACAAAGTAGTAGCGTACTTAGTAGAGGGAGAAATTATACGCAAGGTGGCATTGCACATATCGGACTAGGAGATGAAGTGCGTGTAAGTGTGTGGTGTGTGGATTGTACTGGAGGAATTAGCGCACATTTGTGGTGCATGCTCTGGACAATAAGGAAGGGAACAAAATGTTCATGTGCTCGAAGAAAAGGAAGATGGAGGCTCCCATAATGGTGGGGAAGATGAGTTGATATTATTGGATGGTATTGCGAAACTACAAGTAGATACCTCTTTGGGTCACATCACGAGAAATTTCATAAGAATATGGACTTACCCCCCCTTTGTTCCACCCCCTTGCACATTTTTAATCAAGAAGAAAACACAAAAGATAGTAAAGATATTGGAGTTGAAGAAAGAGAAGAACACGGAAGAGAAAAAACAAGTGAATAAGAAGGTGAAGACAACAATTCATTACACCAAGCGATAGTGGTATGGAAAGATCCAACCAATAGTAGTCAGAGAAGAGGAACTAGTTCTAGTTCAAAGATGACAAATTTAGATAGTACATTGAGGTTTCCCATGTTCCATGGAATGAGTAAGGACGATGTAGAGAAACGCCAGTTCACCTATGAAGCAATATGGTATGTAAACAGAGTTATAGATGACATGTATAAGATCACGCAACTAGAGGCTACGTTTACGAGATAGGGCCCTGACGTGATACATGAAGTAAAAATCTACTGCGACAGCGGGATAGAAGAGGGACTTGGTCGAGATCAAGCAGGATCTTCTTAGGGAGTTTCAAAATCTGAAGTCATAATCCCAATGCATTACGAAAATCAAGGAGACCAAGCAGAATGAGGGAGAAAATATCTAGGATTATGACCAGCAGTTAAAAATATTTTTGAATATGCTGACATTCCAGATCTAGGACTTGTAGCACAGAGAGTGGTTCATTACGGGATTGTTCCCCCATATCCAAGTCCCACTCACCTAGTAAAAAGTGACAAATTAGGATGAGGCATTTGATATCACAATGTGCTTGGAAACTACACCCAGAGGGATAGAGACATCATCTGAGTTGGTGAACGTTCAGTCACAACTGACAAACCTAACAATACAACTATAATATATTTCCAATAATAAAGTCGTGTGCGAGTACATATGGTGTACTACATGATGTTAAGAGGGGCATTGTCTACACGAGTACCCGATCCATCTGAATTATGTGGCGACAAGCGTGCTGAGTCCATTTCCATATGGATAAATGAAATGGTGTGAAATATGCAAACAGTGGGGCCATGTGCCACCCTTTTTTCCCACATTACAGAAGTATCAAACAATGAATCACACCCCATTTTGTGAGTTCTCTAAATTCTTCATCCATGATGTCAATAGTTTTTTCTCCCTTTAGTTAATGCAAGATAACACCCTAGATGCATTCTGGGTACAAGAGGAGCAAAAGGGTGGTGAGCGTAGTGGCGTTGACAGAGACATATATCAATAAGGACTTCGAGCTGGATATGGGAGAAATAAAATTTGTGTATATGGTGGAGGAGGTTGTATATCCCCCACATGTTTCAATTGTGGTGAATTTGGTCATGTCTCACAATATTGCACTAAACTGCACATGCTTTGTGCATATTGTTACAGTCCTGAACATGTAACCAAGGATAGTCCTAACTTACTGAAGAAGTGGTAGGACAAGAATATCAACTGTAACATGGTGCATTCTGAGTCGCGCAAAAAAAAGAAGAATAACAAGGAAGCAAACGCCCGAGTAGTAACCCGTGGAGGGACGAAGACAGGGGAAGACTTCGAACACGGTGATGGATTAGGTAAAAAACCAGATGCAAATATCAGGAAGGAACTGCAACCCCTCCCAAAGTTTGATGTTGCTCAACAGAAACAGTTTATGCATGATGCATATAGATCCCTTGAAGAAGAAAGAACACACAAGGATATGCAACGCGTGACTCATAGGTCCCTTAAAGAGGCATAGATCTGAGAGGAATTGAAAAGGGAGACACAAATTTTGATGGAAGAAGCACGGATTTGCGAAGAGGTGCAACAAACGATTCATAGGTGACTGGAAGAATCTCATGCATGCGAAGAATTAAAACACGTGACACATAGATCTTTGGAGGAGGCTCATGTGTATAAAGAAATAGAACATGCAACCCAAAGATCGATAGAAGAAGCATGCAAAAAGACTACATTGTGACACACTGAATAAAAAGGACTATGAAGAACAGCTCCAGGAGGAGTTTCAATGCACAATACGCATTGAAGCCTTGCACGACCTAGGTTTCATGGAAGAATTCGAAGATCAAGTCAATAACTTCTTACACTATTGTTTGTGCTTTCTTAAATATCCAGACGTTGCAAGTAAGTTGACCCAGATGTTAATTTATTTCATGAAATAACAAGAAGAGGAGACCACCATCTTGGCTCCACTGCCGGAAAGGGATTTTTGCCAGGTCAACAAGCAAAAGTGCACTAGTCAAAAGTTTAAGATGACAATATATATTTGTGGGTACGACATGGATGGAGTCATGTTCGACTTAGGATATGATGTGAACATTTTACACAAAAAGTATTGTGAAGTGATGTGTAAGCCTAAGTTTATTGTGTTGTCCATCCAACTCCAGTTAGAAAATCAATACAAGATCTATCCCATAAGCTAGCTAGAGAAAGAAGGAGTGAAAATTGAAGGAGTAAAAATAAAGGTTGACTTTGAAGTCATCGAGATCATGGATGAGTTTGATCCCTACCCTACATTGCTGGGAATTGATTGGGCCTTTAAAAATAATGACACCTTGTCCTTCGAAACTGACACCTTGTGTATGGTTGTTTCACTAGACCCATATGAGGGCGACCACTACAATGAGCCCATAGATGAGGATGCACGAAGCTTGGGAATTGAAAACATTTACAAGGTAACAGGCCATAGGGAGTACTACATTAACCCCATGCACATGGTGAATTAAGTTGGATAAATGTCAAACATTATGAAACAGATTCTAAGGATTCCCTTAATATATGACAGAATAAGATTTATGAGATGTCAACAAGGAGGTGTGCACATATCTTGATAGAAAAGCGAGTGGAAGGATTTGGATCATATTGGTATGATGGGTTAGAGTCGGTGGAAATAATAATTTCATGGATATAACTTATTCCATAATATCATATATTTTGTTCCCTTGATACAATGTTGGTTGGAATCCTTGCATGATGGTAGGCCACGCATCGAGAACCTTACGAAGAATGGGTAACCCTTGAGGCGGACATGCACGAACGATTCAAAGTTATAGAAATCCTGCCTCACGTAACATACCTTTGCGCAAGAGGTTGGTTAGCCAAAAAAGGCACAGTGAATGCCATAAATACTTAAAGTCCTTCCACACCCCACCCACATCAATCCCCTCTACCACCAGTCCCCAATTTTTTCGGTAAACTAGCCTCAAAACTACTTGCATTTCCTCTACATACAATGAACAATTTCATGAAACACCAAGAATAATTCACCGAAATCCACCCATTTCCCCCCATCTCATAGATCTCAATGAGATAAATGGCCACATCGATGAACTCCTACATCAATGAATACTGCAAGAACCAGACGCACCTGATCCAGATCCCCTAGGACCGATGTTTCTTGAAGGAATACGCATAGAGCCACACAACGACCCACTAGGGGTCGCTTCACTCCAATAACCAAATAGGTAAAATCAAGTCAAGGGTGTGGTCAACATGCATGATGCCCCCATCCAATTAGATTCATGCATGCACAATTCGGTCCAAACTATTATTATTACGTACAAACTCCTCTCAAAAACATATTCGAGTAATAGTCAATGGATCCTCTTGATCATTAAGGTGGGCATCCCCAAGAATCATCGGTAATAGAAAACCAACCAGACCATTGATATCATGAATATTTCTTGATCAATCCTACCCTCACCTAGCTTCAGTCACACATGCGAACAAGATTGTCGGAAAACCTTCCCGTATCCCCAAAATGAAAGTATGATAAAAAATTGTAACATAAGTACAAGGTTCAGGCTCTTCCTACCAATTCACACCAGTCTCAAATGGTTTTCTTGATGGATACACTCATCAAAAGGGAAAAATAATATACTTCTATCACATTCAATAATATATGGGTACATAATCTGTTTCGATGCTTCATTTAACAAGGTATACCATCAAGACAACAAATTGACATTGGGATCTCTCTGGATGTACCACTTTGCTGCCATATTCTAGGTAGTCTTTACTTTGTCACCTCCACCAAATTTCTTGAATAATCTTCTGACTCCTTCCCCGCTATAAATATTTGGCCTTCCTGAATTCCTTGGAGAAATTATCCATGTCCCATTCCCCCCTATATTGCAGATCAACCATGTTTCTATTTTTACCTCAGTCCCTACTTCCATGGCTAAATTTCGTGGTCATCTTGGGATGTGTGCCTTACCTCCTATACCATCCCCTCCCATTCTCACACTTGTGGATGCAGGCCTAGCTAGAAAGAAAGGTTATTTTTGGAGGAAAAGCACACAGAAGATAGCTGGAAGGAAAAACAACACGTGAAAGAGAAGAAGACGAAGAACACATGCGAGGAAGACCTAATGACGCTATGGTTAGGGATTTTATAATACACTGTAATGGTTGGTGAGTCAAGTATATAAATAAGTAGTACTTAGGCAATGTAGAGAGACAATGAGAGGGGGAGTAGAGGAGACAGAGAGGAAGAGAATTGTAAGAATGATATGATTCATTAAGCTGGTGAGATAGAGAATGAGCGAGTGAGTCGATCCCTAGGGTTAGATCGCAGGTTGAGGAGACTGGTGTGATCTATTTATCCTCGTAGGGATTGAGGAGCCTGTGGGAGGGAGGATGAAATAAGATTGTAACCACATGCGACGTGGGATATTTCTAAACTATAATAAGAGCTTGAGAGGCAAATCTTTGTGGACGTAGCCTAGGAGGGGATGAACCACAGTAATACTGTGTTATATGACTAAATGAATGCATCATTATGTCGGAATAATTGATGAATGTTAGATAGATGAAGCACTAAGTAGATCTGGTGTTCCAAATGCATGCATTAAATGAATGTTATAACTAGATGTTAGATGGATTGAATAAAGTTTACGACACACCACCATAGATCTTGATCAGTCTCATGTTGCAAACACCTAAGTATTGCAGCCACCCATAGAGCTATCTCGGGTGAGGCTGTGCAATACACTATGTGTGTTGCGTTTCCTTTTGGTTTACCAAAGGCGCCAATAGTTTTACAGGGATTTTGTTGGGAATATTATTAAATATGAACCAGGGTCAAGACATGACGATAAGACTAATAGAAGAGTAGATAATAGAAAATCAACACACACTCTGGTTCTTCGACCTCTTAATGATGTACCAACAAATGTTCAGCATAAATAATACACTGCTCACTTCCCCACTCCCCCTTGCAAAACGTTTCCATGCTTCATCCCCTTTGTTGAGAAGGAGTACCCCGACATCCAACCCATACCATGCTTCATCCCCTCTGTCGATGTAGCATGGCCTCATCTATTTTCCTAGATCTACCTCCTCCATCTGCACTGCCAAGGCTTGCGCATCCTCACACACCCACTCGTCAGCTCCCTTCTCTCACTTCCTACCTTCTATCCTCATCCATCTTATAGTTGAGAAATCGGGCCTACTAGCTCGGCGACCCTAAAACCAATTGGCAGGAAGAAAAGGATACTCTATTTAGGTGATACCTTAATTATTTTCAATGCTTGATGTTTTAGGGACCTAAACCCTCACGTAGGTAGAATAATATATTTCCATGTAATAAAAGTCAATATTAATAAGGCCTAGAAATAAGGAAGAATAAGTCCAATGTAAGAAGACCTAATAGAAGATTCTGCTTCTAGAAGGATCTTCCTCTAGATGGTTCTTTTAATAGACATATTTAGTATAAACAGGAGTTGAGGGTATGAGAACTTTTGTCTTGGATATTATTGTAATAGAGCTCTGCTCTGCTGGAGGTTTCCCCCTCGAAGAGGCAAGTGAACATTGCACTCAGTAATAAAGTTCTCTTTCTGGTGTTATTATGGTATCGTTTTGGTATTATCGTGGTGTTGTTCTAGTTATATTGTTGTTCATCTGTCACTTCTAGCTATTTATTTTTGTTTTGCATACCTTTTTATATCTGGAATATTACAAGTGGTATCAAAGCGCCTTCCTCGACAATTGTGGGTTAATTTTTTTTCAGGGTAGAGACGTATTCCGACGTCTTTAAGCTACAGAGATATGTCGTTATGTGCATAAACTCACGGTCATGGATTCATACACATAGGAAATACAAGTGGTACTTAAGAGCACATCTGTTGGCCACCCTTGTAACCCCTGTTGGTACCCCTTCGAGTGGTAGCGCATCAAACAACACCTGTATACAGATCGGCCTAGATCTCCTGAAGCCCTTCGTAGATAAACCGATCGGTTAGATGACTTCTATAGTTCCAACGAGAACAACAATCAGGAAGATACTCTCTAGTACCTGGGTAGTCGGGTAGTACGGCTAAGGGAACGATCTAGCCTCCTTAGTTGGTGCCTTGAGATATTGGATCGAGTACTACTGTTGGACCCTGCATGTATATCAGAGAGTTATAGCACAGGGAAAACCCTTGTCTATAGAACCCTTGAATACCTAACCCCTGGGACAGAAACAAAAAAAAAATAGAACAAACAAGATCTATTGCGACGCAACTATGTCTCCTGCATTCGAGTTGTGAAATTACTACACATTTCTTCCTGTTAAGCATTTGGGAATTTTATCACTGCAATATTCTTCATATCGGAGTATAAATCCTATTGGCACCATTATTTGAGACCTATTCTATTGGATTTCTCTCTTCTACCTTATCACAGTCATACCTATCATTTTTAGGCAATTTTTATTCTTATGGACCCAACCCCCTTCCAACACCATTATTTGGGATTTACCCCATTGGATTCCACTCGTCGCCTTGATCATTGTGATACACTTCACCCATAACCCATTTTCTATGTGGTCCCACCCACCCCTTTTTCGTTTTCCCTCATCATCATGGCCCATAACCTAATTTCACTACCTTGCACTCTAATTTCACAGAAACTCAACAAGAAGTGTGACATCTCAGTGCCAATATTTCCACCATCAATCAAAATATGCATTCCTCCATCACCGCCTCAATCCCTAAACTAAAACAATAGATCAAACAAGACATTACTACCCATATTGATTATGTCGCTACGATGGTCTGCGCCAAGATGCATATCCCTATAGATCTTCCCTTATTTGAACCACCTTTGCATACCGAAGGTGAAACTTCCTCTCAGTCCCATAATTTTAAGCCCCGTCACTTTCAGCGTGACCTATGCCTTCCGCGTGTGGATGTGACCAAATTTGATGGATCAGAACCCACTGGACGGGTAACTCAAATGGAACATTATTTCTCTTTGTATGGAATTACATCTAAGTTGGCCAAAATCGGGTATGGTGTTCCCCATCTAGATCAAGAATGTTGGCAATGTGGCAATGGAGAAAAAATGTCTGCCAAGGGTATGTGGATTGGACACACTTTGTGGTAAAGATTTATGAATGCTTTGAAAATGACACCAACCATTTAGGCCATTTGACAAAGTTGAAACAATTTGGCACTATGGAAGACTTTATGGTTGCTTTTGAGAGACTGGATTTTCATACAGAGGATTTTTTTCGAGAATGTTTTATCAGTGGCCTCAAGGTTGAGATTCATGCTCATTTCCTCATGGATCAGCCTCAGAGTTGGGTGGAAGATACTAAACGAGTTAAGGAAGCACAACAAGTTGTCTCTTCTCAAAACATAAAACCCTCATGTATTCCTTGCACTAAACCAGTAACTCCCACTCCTCCTTCTACTCCATTAAAGATCCAGAAATTGACCAGGGTTGAAATGGCCGAACGCCAACTCAAAGGCCTTTGTTATAATTGTGATGAAAAATATTTTCCGGGACACAAGTGTAAGGAACAAAATATTTTTATGGCCATCTCGGAGGATGTTTCGGACGAGGATGTTGAGGCTCCCCTTGTTTCTGTGTCACCTAAGCCCATTGACATAACCCCTCCCTCAGAACCTCTCAAAGTAGAACCAGTCATTTCCCTAAATGCTCTCACTAGCTTCTCTGCTCCCCAAACCCTCAATATAATTGGTTACATCAAGCATACAAAGGTCACCATTATTTTTATAGTGGAAGCACCCATAATTCTATTCATCGCCGCATCGCCCAAGAAACTCATTGCTATATCCATGCAATCAATAATTTTCAAATCATGATTTCCAATGGCGGGTCCATGAAATGTGGAGGGTGTTGTGAAAATGTGTGTCTCCAAATTGGTGAATACCACCTGAAATATCATATGTTTTCTATCGACATGGGAGATTGTGACTTTGTAATGGGTGCGGAATGGATAAGTACTTTGGGTCCCATTCTCATGGATTTTAAGGAATTAACCATGCAATTTGACCAGGAGGGCCAACAATATAAGTTACAAGGCATCACCGTCGGTTCCTCAGAGATCATAAGCTCCCATCGCATGGAAAATATGCTCAAGAAAGGTCATGCTATCATTATTGCCCAATTCCATGCTATATAAGAAAATGAGACACCCTTTGTGTCGTCGGACCTCCAATCCATCCTCTCTAAACATCCGATGGGTTTTTCCACTCCCCAGGGACTCCCTCCTTCCGGTGGTGTTCATGATCATTCCATTCCCCTTGTCCCAGGAAGCCTTCCTCCCAATATTCATCCCTATTGTCACCTCTTTTCCCAAAAAAATGAAATTGAGAAAATGGTTCAAGAACTTCTCAACACATGTGTTATCCGCCCTAGTATGTGCCCCTACTCTTCTCCCATGGTCATGGTCCTTAAGAAAGAAGGTTCTTGGTGCATGTTTCCTGACTTCTGCGCCCTCAACAAACTCACCATTAAAGACAAATTTCACATTCATGTCATTGATGACCTCTTGGATGAATTAAGTGGAACCTAGTTCTTCACTAAACTTGATCTTCGTTCTGACTACCACCAGATCCGTATGAAAGAGGCAAACATTCCTAAGATTTCCTTTACAACTCATGAGGGCCACTATGAGTTTTTGGTCATGCCATTTGGCTTGTGTAATGCTCCCTCCACTTTCCAGAGCCTCATGAATCATGTCTTTCATCCTTTTCTCTCACATTTTGTCTTCATTTTCTTTGATGATATCCTCATCTACAAAAAAACCTTGACAACCCATCTTGCTCATGTGGATCGATTTCTCCATATACTCTCTCAGCACCATCTTTTCCTCAAACAATCTAAATGTTCTTTTGGTGCCTCAGAAGTTGACTACTTGAGTCATCCTGTTGGAAAGGACAGTGTCAGGGTGGATCCTAAAAAGATTGAAGCTATGCAAGATTAGCCTCACCCAAAGACTCTCAAAATTTTGCGGGTATTTCTAGGTTTAACAGGTTATTATCGCAAGTTTGCTAAGAATTATGGAAATATTGCAGCACCTCTCACTGCACTCCTTAAAAAGAATTCTTTCACTTGGACTCCAGTAGCTGCTCAGGATTTTCAAACCTTGAAGATGGCCATGTACACCACTCCAGTCCTGGCCCTTCCTGATTTCACAAAGACCTTTATCCTAGAATTTGATGCTTCTGGGAAAGGAATTGGCGATGTCCTTATGCAAGAGGGTTGACCTTTGGCCTTTACTAGTAAACAATTGTCCGAGAGAAATTTCGGCAAATCAATCTATGAAAAGGAAATGATCTTTATTCTTCATGCAGTGGATCTTTAGTGCCCTTATCTATTGGGGAAATGCTTCCAAATTAAGACAAATCATCAAAGCCTCAAGTATTTTCTGGAACAACTCCTTTGCTCCTCTGAACAACAAAAATGGGTGACTAAGCTCTTTGGATATGATTATGAGATCATTTACAAGAAAGACAAATACCATGTGGTTGTTGATGCACTTTCCAGAAAATATGAAGATGAAGGGTCTCTTTTTTCTCTCTTTTTCATTGTACCAGATTGGCTCCAAGATGCTCACCACGAATGGTTACACGATCCCAAAAGTTTGCATTTGATACAACAATTGCAGTCCAATTCTCCAGTTTCCCCAGGGTACTCTTGGCTCAATGATAATTTTCTATACAGAGGTCGTTTTTACTTAAGTAAATAGTCAAAAATTAAATCCTTGGTACTTTATGAGCTTCATGCTACACCCACAATTGGGCACTCTGGGTTTACCAAAACCTATGACCGAGTCAAACGTTCTTTTTTCTGGGAGGGTATGAAACAGGACGTTCATAATTTTTTGGTTGAATTTGATGTGTGTCAACTCAACAAGGGAGAAACAGTGAAATCTCTTGGCACACTACAACTACTTTTGATTCCACTTGCTATTCGGCAGGATATCTCTATGAATTGTATTGTAGGATTACCTAAATCGGGCAATAAATAAGTGATCGTGGTGGTAGTTGATCATCTTTCCAAGTATGTTCATTTATGTTCTCTTCAACACCCATTTACAACATCTACTATGGCTCAAATTTTCATGGATCTGACCTTCAAGCTTCATGGCATGCCACATTCTATTGTTTTTTATCGCGACCCAACTTTCTCCAACAATTTTTGGCAACAATTGTTCAAGATACAAGGTACCATTTGCATCTTAGCACAACTTATCATCCCCAGACTGATGGTCAAACTGAAGTTGTTAACAAATGTTTGGAAACATATTTGAGGTGTTTTTCATCGCAAATGAAAAATCAATGGGCTCAATGGTTACCACTAGCTGAATGGTGGTACAATAGTTCATACCATACAACTACATGCATGACTCCTTTTGAAGCGGTATATGGACAAAAGACACCTTCATTTCTCTCATATTTTCCAAGTGTCTCGAAGGTCCAGGTGGTTGAACAAACACTTACAGTTAGAGAGGATATTCTCTATACCCTCAAAGAGAATTTAGTCATGGCCCAGAATCGCATGAAGCAACAAGCAAATCAAGGTCGCTTTGAACGTCAATTTGCAGAAGGGGATCAGGTGTGTCTTTGACTGCAACCTTACAAGAAAAAATTCCTCAAGGCTGACCATTGTCAGAAACTGGCACCTAAATTTTATGGTCCTTATACCATTCTCAAGCATGTGGGACAGGTGGCCTATCAGTTAGATTTTCCCAGTCATTCTAAGCTCCATCCTGTTTTTCATGTTTCCTTCTTAAAGAAGGTGATTGGAACTAAGTGACAAACTCAAACTAACCTTCTTTAGTTGGACGAAGAAGGCTCCATTTGGTTACAAACGCAAGTAGTTTTGGACCATCGTGAGTGTCAACTGCGTCAACGAACCATCAAGGAAGTATTAGTCCAGTGGAAAGATATAACTCCAGTAGATGCCACTTGGGAACCAACTACCATTCTGCAACAATTTCCTCATCTCAAGCCTTGAGGACAAGGATGTTTTTAAGGGGGAGGACATGTTAGGGACCTAACCCCTCACGTAGGTAGAACAATATATTTCCATGTAATAAAGGTAAATATTAATAAGGCCTAGCAATACAGAAGAATATGTCTAATGTAAGAAGACCTAATAGAATCTTTTGCTTCTAGAAGGATCTTTCTCTAGATGGTTCTTTTGATAGACATATTTAGTATAAATAGGAGTCGAGGGTATGAGAACTTTTGTCTTGGATATTATTGTAATAGATCTCTGCTCTGCTGGAGGTTTCCCCCTCGAAGAGGCAAGTGAACATTTCTCTCAGTAATCAAGTGCTCTTTCTGGTGTTATTCTGGTATCGTTTTGGTATTATCATGGTGTTGTTATGGTTATATTGTTGTTCATTTGTCATTTCTAGCTATTTATTTCTGTTATTCATACTTTTTCATCTCTGGAATATTACACGGTGATTGGTAGGGGGTCTTAAACAAATCCCTTGTTCCTCTCCATAAACACCAGTGAAGGTTCCGGAGGGAGAATCTCGTTGTATGCACACCAAATCCATTCTTCACAATGCGGCTTGTGTCACTCATACATGGACCTGAGTTGAATTGAAACTACAACCTGCTTTGATGATTTTCTCTTACTCAAGTAGGGATCCACAAAACTTGTTTTGTTGAACGTTGATTTTATCTTACTCTTTCTATATGCCTTTAGAACTTTAGCAGCTATCTTGAGGATGGGCCAGATAATAGTGGTGGGGGCATCTTGGCACCAGAAGATTTGGGTTTATTTTTACATGCATGCACAAACGAAGTTGTGCGCGCTCATTCCATAGTTTTGCATGCACCTAAGGAAATGTGCAAGGAATTCCATAGAGTGTACATGAGACTCGGTTTTGTCAGTAGCGTGCCAAGTGTAAATACTACCAAGTGTGCATTGAGTCTGAGTTTTGTTAGTTGCGTCAGAAACCAAGAAGATGCTCGTTGCAATCAAGAAAGGAATCATCAGGAAATATCCCCGAATGATTATTGATAGGAGCACACAAAGACTTGGGGCGACTAAAAGATGAGTTGGAGAGGTAGTTAAGATTTATCCTGATACAAAGAGTCCACATGGAGTGTTGGCAGGCACTAGAATTTTTGAGGCAGTTGGATCAGATAAGTGAGTGGAGTAGAGAAGAAAGAGACAGTGCTCCCCAACAACGAAATATATAAAGGGATCTCTAGGATCATAATGACAGTTAGCTAGTTGGTTCACTATCTGGCTAGTTAGAGAGTTTTTGAGTTAGCTTAGCTACGAATATCAAACTTACTCTGATCCTATTGTAATCTTGTGATGTTTTGAATATATTCCTATATATTTGATATCTTTGAGTTCTAAGGTAAGGTGCATGGCGCATTATGTTATACTTCCATTGTTTATATAGTAATGATATGAAGTTCTATGGTTTTCATAAGCAACTGTTCAACGCACTGTATATCTCTGATGTGATGGAATGCTTCAAGGAATAAAGATACAATAGTTCTGATGTAATATGTGTGTGTTATAAATGATTTGAATATGTCTATGTATAGTTTCATTTCTTAGTCCTAAATATGCTATTACATATTATTTAAATGGATGCCAATTCCAATAATGTTTCGTATGTATAATCCTCCATCACTGTCAAAATACCTTATGGCCTATGTCATCCTCTTTGCATATCAGGAGAGACCTTCCTTGGCCTTGGTTGAGGATTGATGTGCGAGTGCTTTGGGATTTTGTTGCACAATTATGGATGAAACTTGGTTCTAAAACTCCCTAGTGTTACGAAGGACGGTATGCATGCAAGCGTGAAATGAAAGGAGAATCCAACATTCTTGCATTTCCTAAATGTTGCAGTGATTGTTTTGAAGGGAATTTAGATCACTTGGTGGTTCAAGTGTAATCTGTTTCCATTGTGAAAACCAACAAAATCGAGAGTGGCTCAAGTGGTGAAGATTAGAAGAATTCATGTAGCAGTTGGGAGGCCTTGGTTTGGTAGAATGTGTGGAGATCTTGGGGTGACCTATTTGGATGAGCCCATTAGTGGACTTAGGAAGATTTCGATGTAGTCGTGGAGGAGGCTTGAAGAAGCTATCTAACTCTTTGATCAGGTGCATTGGACGTGTTGCTATGGTGAAGTATGCAGTGATGGATAGATGTGTCAAGTTTGAGAGGATGGATGAGGTACATTAGTTTGTTGGTGCCTTATCCATATTTGTTGAGTCATGTGGTGACTTAAAAAGTCACAACAACAGTGAAATAGTTTTGACCCTAGTAAGAGGTGCAAGAAATTTATGTTTTAGGATACAGATGGAGTCAACAAAGAAGTCGACCAAGAATTGTTGGCAGTCAACCTGAATGGGAAGAAGACAAACCAAGTGACTTGGGTTATGCTCACTTTCCTTTGGTATGGGACATTGGATGAGGCATAGAGAACCTTGGTGACTTGCAGATGATTGTGTGATGAATGAGAAGTTTCGAGTGGGTTGTTGGTTGAGGTTGGCAAAAGTATTGATTTGAGCATTCCTAAGGCATGGAAGTTATTTGAGGTGACTCATTCTACTTGGAGAACTTTGGAAAATTCATTGGGATGTTTGAGCACTTAAGGTGTGTTGACCACACTCATTGCAGATGTTAAGTTTTGGAGAGGTGAAGGTGAGTTGATGACTTTCCTTGGTTTGGAGGATTGTGTGAACAAGCAGATTGCAGCATGAAGAGATGACTTGGACATGTGATTTTTTATTTATTTGGACCAACATGGTTAAGGGTGAAGCCTAAACATTCAAAGACTAGAGAGGTAGACACACAGGCATGGTCAGGTGGCAAAGTAATGGATAAAAGGTAATATGAATGTGTAGTTCTTGGTGGATATTGGATGTTTCATATATGAATACGCAGATGAAAATGGGAAGAACGCGTCCAAGGAAGCTAGACTTGTGGAATTTATTGTAGTTTGAGTGACAAGGGAAGAGTTGTTTGAACTTGTAGATGCATGATGATTTCCCTTAACTCTTCGCAAAATTGGATGCAATGGAGACCATGTGTAGAATATTTGTTTATTGTACCATGAGGTGGACAATGGAGTCAAGTTGCCGCGGATAAATTTGTTCTGGGGAGACTTCACAGTGAGGAAAGGTGAGGGGTGACCTTTCCTTGGACCCATTTTGTTTTGGAGTTGGACTAAATCCTGTAAGGAAGTCAAAGTATGGATGCACTAATAGGTTCGAAGTGTAGTACTTATACATTCTGGATGATCTCCTTGACGAAGATCAGAGGATGGTAGGAGTAGTGAGGAAAGGGTGGATACTTTCCTTATTTCATGAACTGAACGCGACAGTTGGACTAGCTACCAAACTAATGCAAGGATTGAGGCTATAACATTGTGCGAAGACATGATAGAATTGGTTGAAGTATGGACCCAACAACAAGTTCACAGGAGTTCAACACTTAGACATTTTCGTGTTTTGATTTGGGTTGCAACAATGGAGGCAGTAGAAAAAACAAAACAATGTGTGAATGTAGTAGCAGGACAGTAACATCTTAGGCATTGCAGTTAGAGTTGGGAGGACATGTCCTTCCATCATAGTAGAAAATTTCGTTGCACACAACTTTGGGCTAAGGGAAGTATGGATAGTTGCACAGGTTGAAGATGATTGTAGTCCGAGTTGGAAACTTTGGGTTTCCACTTCACAAGGAAACATGGGGTTTCCACCTTGATAGAATTTGGGGTTTTCAGTTGGTACAAAACTTGGGATTTCCAGAAGACTTAGTTGTAATGGGGGCACAAATTCGAGAAAATTCTTGGAGATCGCAGACTTTGTGAATGTTTCCGAGGACAACAACAACTTGAGGTGGGGGAGGATGTAAGGTCTTCGTCTAAAAGGGAACAAAGACCCTCTCCCAATTCCTTAAGGAGACAAAAATTGGGGTTGCTTCGACACCCAGAAGTCACACTAGTTGGGAAAGTGGGCACCTAGGGCATGGAAATGCACTAAAGGGGTTTCCCAAGCATGGGGAAAAGCATTGGGTGGGAGCGACCAAGGAAAGGGCCACACCAAAAAGGTTCGGGTATGTGAGAATGAGGGGCGCACCAAGGTTGTGGTTCATCGGTCCCAAGGGACACGATGGTTGATGGGCGCACATGTTCGTTTGGGAAGACCGAGTCCATGAATGGGCACGACAGTTCATTTGGGTGTGATGGTTCGTGAAGGGGCATGACAAACCCAAAGGACAATTCACGATGGTGACCTTTGGATTCCATATAAAAGAACAAGGGCGCACAACCAAGGAAGGAAGATTGTGACAATAAGAAGAGAAATATCAACTCTGTGATTCTCAGGCAGACTTGAAAGAAGAGGGGCGAGCTTCCTCAAGGAGCCAAGTCGCTCCACATGGGAGGAATTGTGTTGCCTTGAGGTGATTATGTGGAGAAAGTTGGGGAAACCTTCTTTTGGGTTGAGTTTGGGGAAGTATTGTTGCAGGTCTCAGTGAGGCATCTATGAGACAGAACCAGGTCTGTGTGAAGTCTTGTGACACAAAAGAGATAGTGAGTTTATGGTGGATGCACGTTCGGAGTGCTCTATACAAGTTGTGAAAGTTGTTACGATGGATGAGTCTTTGTATGACGAATCTATGTATGAGTGTCTTGGTGAGGTGAGACAATTTGTGTGACTCTACCCAAGTTGTAAACTAAGTCAGTAATGCTCATATTGGAACTCTCTCACAATAATAAGACTTAGCCAAGTGTTAGGCACGTTTTGTGGCGCTCACACTATATATGTTTGTCTCTGGTTTGTTTAACAAGTGTTCTCTTTTGTTTTAAATTCGCCAAATTCGCATAAAGATTACCGAAAGTGGAGCTATATGAATACCCATATACCCCGTAATACTGCATCACTCAAATTAGTCCAGCACTGAGGTCAAGTCAAGATAATCGTGAAAATGGAGCTTTTTGAATACCGCGTCATACCGTGTCGCTCAAATAAGACCAGCCTTGAAGTCAAGTCAAGATAATCGCATATTTTTAATTAGTGAGTACCCAATGTACCAATAACTCCGAAAAAGATAGACTGGCACGACGACGCCAGTGAAGAGGCGTAGTCGAACATGTCGAGATTTGAATGACGAATGTGGACAGTTTAAACTTTGAATGAGGTGGATTTTTTAATTAATTCGAGTAATCTGTGTGTTGACCCGGGCAACTTGATTTCAACTGCAAGGTGGGTTTACGTGGGTACATCAGGTTTGTTCGGAAGACTACAGTCAAAATCTTTAATGTTTTCTCATACATCAATTGGACCTACCTGTATATATTGGCTTGTTGACAGGTTTCGGGCTTACCAGGTGGTGTGTAGTTGATAAATCAATAATCCAATGCTTTGCATCTATCGAATCCCGAAGGAAGAAAGATAGCTCATATAAACAATGCTCTATGTTGTTGTATGTATTGTTGCGTTTTAATCACAACTTTTCATTGCAGAGATGGCCGCTTCCTTGCAAGTTTCTCAGAATAAGCATGAGAGAGATGAATATTGGAATGGTGGGATGGGTTTGCCCAATCCAAAGAGAACCAATATTGGAAGGTTTGTGCATGAGAGTGATATCATGGCTTTGTTTGAGAAGATCGATAATATGGATGCTATTAACAGTATTTCAGAAGAAACCCTTACTGTGATTCAGCTCCAGGTTGAGAAGCTTAACGGGGTAATGAAATATATGAAAGATGAAGCCGAATTGATGGGGCAAGCAGATAATGTTGATGGGAAAGGCAGTAGTGCGATGGGTTCAATTAAACAACGCGAAATAACAGACGAGATTTCTGAAGCGAGCTTGGTTTCTGACACCGCACACATACATTTAGAAGGAAATTTGACGTATTACGACGATGTTCGTGCAAAGCTCAGTTTCTTCGTGGACCATACCGCTGTCGAATTTGGAATCATCATGGACCTTTTCGATAGAAATTTGATGGCCAATATTATGTATCTAGATTCCTTGGATAGCACTGAGACTGTCTACGGGGCTCTGTGGGAGGATGATATTTGGTAGTGGAATGAACATCCAGTCATTCAAAATGTTTTTGCATCGCCACAGAAAGAGGAATCTAGACTCAGTGGCGTCGAGTTTCCTGACATTTTAAACTATTTTAGAGTGCGTATTAATTGTTCAGGGTCTATTGAAATCTCGAAGAACTAATTTAGTTCAAGGAGTTTGAATATCCAAGATTGGGAGGTCACAGAATCCTCAGGAGGGAAGGGGGGTTGCAACAGAAGTAGTATTAGAGCCACATAATTCATTTTTATTAGCAAAGGATATAGAGAAGTAGGCTAATATCATCGAGTGGCATCAGATACATCAACAAAATGCTTCCTAGGAGACGTGCGGAGCCACCTATAGCAAATAGATCTATGGAAAGGGAGATGTGATAACTCAGAGCAAGGTCGGATGCCATGGAAAGAGCTCAAAAGAGAGCACCTGATGTTGGAGACGTTAGTGATTCAGAGAATTAAGAAGTGGAGTTTGAAAAATTTGTAGTAGAGGATGCTTCGGAAGAACGCCTGCTGAGAGCGGTTGTCAAGTTGGGAGCTAGAGAAAAGATAGACATCCCAATGAATGAAGGTAATTTGGACGTTGAAGAATTACTTGATTGGATATGAGCAATGGACAAATATTTCGACAATGAAGATGTCGATGAGGAGAAAAAGTTGAAACATGTTGTCACCAGGTTGAAAGGACATGAAGCGCTGTGGTGGGATGAAGTACAGGCTGACAGAAGGAGTAAGGGAAAACAAAAGATTAAGAGTTGGAATAGAATGGTATCCAAGATAAAGGTTAAATTTATACCCAAGGACTATCAGATAAAACTGTTCAGGAGATTGCAGAACCTGAGATAGAAAGGAATGACAGTCAAAGAGTACATAGAGGAGTTCTACAAACTGAACATCAAGGTTGGACAAAGAGAGAGAGATGAGGAAATTTTTTTCATATATATCAATGGCCTGAGATATGAAATGCAGGACAAACTCATTATGATGAAAGTAAGGAATGTGGATTATGCTTATCAGATTGCTCTAAAAGCATAAGAGAAGTTGGCTAGAAGGCAGAGTCAACAAAGAAGAGGTAGAGGTTTAAACAAAGGCAATGGAATTACCCATGACAAGGTACAGAAGCCCAAAGTTGAGATAGAGAAGCCACATAGTCACTCTGAAAGAGGAGGAAGTTTGCGAGGGAAACAAAGTGGTGGTAAAAACTATTTTCCTAGAAGAAGAGGAAGAGGCAGAGGAGGAGAAGTAAAGTGTTATGTCTTTGGAAAGACAAGACACATGTCTTGGGGATGCCCTAAGAGAAAGACAGAAGGAGGTGAAGCTCACATTTTGGAAGCACAGAAGCAATATATTGAGGCATAAGGCACAGAATATGTGAGATCTTTGATGATGAAGAAAGGTCTCTTAAAGCCAAAGCCAGAGGTTGAAAATCCAGTGCAGAGGAACAGTTTGTTCAGGACAACTTGCAAGACTAAAGATAGGGTATGCAAGGTGATAATTCATAGTGGGAGCACTGGTAATTAAGTATCCACATAGATGGTGGAGAAATTATAGCTGGATACGAATACACATCCGACGTCGTATAAGGTCTCATGGCTGGAGAAAGGTCATCAGGTAATAGTAACTAAACAATGCCTTGTTGAATTTAAAATAGGAGCATATAGAGATGAGATTCTGTGTGATGTGATTCCCATGGATGTATGCCATGTTTTTTTGGGAAGACCATGGCAATATGACATAAATGTCATTCATGATGGGGGGGAGAAATACTTATACTTTGGAAAAGAATGTTAGGACACATATGTTGTTTCCAATCGTGGAAAATAAAGTGAAGGAAGAATCCAACATGAGCATACTTCTCATGAGTGGGAAGGAACTCCCGAGTGAAGTTAAGAAGGAACATGAGATGTAGTTTGTTGTTGTGAGGATGCTGAAAGCTATCCTTTCAAGTACTTCTATGGAGAATATGCGTGAGGAAATTCAGGAGTTGTTAGAGAATTTTGCTGATGTAGTAGTGGATGAGTTTCCAAGCTCATTGCCACCTATGAGAAGTATTAGTCATCACATTGAATTAATACTAGGAGCAAGCCTACTGGACAAAGTAGCATACAAATTGACACCTCAAGAGAATGAGGAGGTAAAGAGACAAGTTCAAGAGTTGTTAGACAAATGTTTGGTCATGGAAATCTTGAGTCCATGCGTAGTACCAACTGTGTTGAGTCCGAAGAAGGATGGAGGATGGAGAATGTGTACAGACTCAAGAGCCATAAACAAGATCGCCATTAGGTACAGATTTTCATTTCCAAGGATGGATGACTTAATGGATTGTTTAAGCGGAGCAAACTATCTTTCAAATATAGATTTGAAGAGTGGATATCACCAGATAAGAATGAGAGAATGTGATGAATGAAAAAAAACCTTCAAGACGAATGAGGGATTGTATGAATGACTTGTTATGTCATTTGGATTATCAAATTCCCTGATTACTTTTATGAGGTTGATGAATGAAGTGTTGAAATATTTTATTGGTAAGTTTGTGATCGTATATCTGGATGATATACTAGTCTTTAGTAAAATTGAAGAAGAGCATCTGAGACACTTAACATTAGTGATGAGGAGGTTGCAGCGGGCGAAACTGCTAATAAATTTGAAGAAGTCCTCTTTTATGAAGACATAACTCATTTATTTGGGGTTTTTTATCTCTTCGAATGAATTGAAGATGGATCCTTAAAAAGTGAAAGAAATCAAAGAATGATCATCACCAAGGAGTATATTTGAGGTGAGAAGCTTCCATGGATTAGCAAGTTTCTATCGGAAGTTTATCAGAAATTTTAGTGAGGTCAGTGCACAGATGATGGATACAATGAATAAAATATGCAAGTCTTTCAAATGGACAGAAGAGGCTGAGAAGAGCTTCAATATATTAAAGGAGAAGATAACAGAACGACCGATTCATGTCTTGCCAAATTTCAGGAAAGCATTTCAAGTGATTTGCGATGCGAGTGGAGTTTCAATAGGAGCAGTATTGAGCCAAGATAATAGGCCTACTGCATATTTCAGTGAGAAGTTGAATGATACTAAGAAAAAGTACTCCACATATGATAAAGATTTCATGCCATAATTCAAGCCTTGAATAAATGGAGGCACTATCTTGTCTCAAAAGAGTTTGTTTTGTATAGAGATAATCAAGCTTTACAATACATAACCAGATAGGAGAAGTTAAACCAGAGACATGCTAAGTGGATAGAATTTATGCAAAATTTCACTTTTGTCATTAAACACATTTTTGGTAATGCTAACAAGGTTGTTGATGCATTGAGCATGATTTATCTAATTCTGCAGGAATTTCAAGTGAAAACTGTGGGGTTTGAACACCTTAAGGAAATGTATTGTGATGATCCAGATTTCAAAGAAGCATATGAAGCCTGTGTGAATCCCGTGCTTAAAGAAAGAAGCCAGTGGGTCGAATATCTGATTCAGGATAGGTTGTTGTTCAAGGGTTTCCAGTTGTGAATACCAAAGTGCTCGATGAGAGAGAATTTGTTGAAGGAAAAGCATAGTGGAAGTCTAGCCGGACATTTCGGCCACGAAAAAACATTTTCACAGTTGAACAGTTCGTACTATTGGCCAGGTATGAGGGAAGAAGTGACTAAATTTGTGAAAAGATGTAAGATTTGCCAGTATGAAAAGGGAAGGAGAGAAAACACTAGGTTGTATCAACCATTGACTATTCCAGAAAGGCCTTGGGATGCAATAAGCATGGATTTCGTGTTAGGATTGACAAGGATACAAAGAGGAAGTGATCTCATATTTGTGGTAGTTGACATATTTTCAAAGATGACACACTTTATCCCATGCCAGAAGATCAATGATGCAACACACGTTACTAATTTGTTTTTCAAGGAAGTTGTGAGACTTCGGGGATTGCCCAGGAGTATTGTTTCAGACAGAGATACCAAATTTCTTGGTCATTTCTGGAGAACATTATGGAAGAAGATGGGAACAAAACTTTAGTTCTTTATATCACCCTCAAACGGATGGACAGACTGAAGTGGCGAGTCGAAGTTTAGGAGATTTGTTGAAAAGTTTGGTCACTAAATATCATAGTCAGTGGGATCAAATTCTAGCACAAGTAGAGTTTGCATACAATGGCTTAGTGAACAAAAGTACCAGAAATAGCCCATTTTAGATAGTGTATGGAATGAATCCGGGGGGAGTGTTAGAGTTGAGAGATCTGGAACAGAGTGAATTTAGAAGCGGTGGAGAGCCGAAGATTTCACTACAGAAATGCAGGAGCTTCATAATCAGATCAACGAGCAGTTGTAGAGGAGCAACAATAAGTATAAGCGTAGAATTGATCAACATACGAGGAAACTTCAATTTGAAGTTGGAGATAAATTTCTAGAACATCTTAGGAAGGAGAGATTCCCAGGAGGAACATATAATAAACTAAAGTTGAAGAAGATAAGACCGTGCAAAATCCTAAGAAAATCTGGTTAGAACACTTATGAGATAAAGCTGCCGAAAGATGTGGGTATATCACCCATATTCAATATTGCAGACCTATATCCTTACAGGGAAGATGGAACCAGTGGATCAAAAGATCAGAGAGAGATTCAGTGGAAAAAGAAGATTCATGTAGCAGAGAAGCCGTAGATGGAGACGATCCTAGATCAACGAAAGTGTAAGAAGACCAGAAGGAAAACACATATTGAGAATTTGGTAAAATGGAAAGGACACCCAATAGAAGATGCCAGTTGGGTAAATGAAACAGATATTCAGAAGCATGGAAAGTCAATGGAGGAGCTCATGGATAGGAGTCCTTGAATTTTTCAACCAGAGGAGTATGATGCAGGTGCATCGCTAGCAAAGCACAAGTGGAGGACAACCAGGTGCACTAGCGCACATTTTGAAGTGAATTTTGAATTTTAAAGGAGGCGTATCACTCAAATTTTTTGAAAGGATTGCAATTAAAGAACCTCTTTAATGTTTTGGAGTTGGATGATCTCATGGGGTCATTGGAGAATGTATTTTCTTTTAATGAATTTGTGTGCAATATAGATTCAATGTGTTCGATCTTATCTATCTATCACAAATATTTATTGTAATAAATTCTAGTAGTTGAATGCTTTTATTTCGATAGGATAGCTCTAGACTAGTTGGAGGGAAAGGCTCGAAGACCCCCTCTTGTATAAAGCTTTGTATTTTTTCCCAATAGAGGTTGTTGAGAAGTTGTTGAAGGTTGAGAGTTGAATCTATTGTATGAACTATGGAAGTTGTTGGAATTCTAGTTATTGGATAGCGGTTTCCATTGTAGTTGGGAGTTGAGAGCTACTAAGAAGCAGTTTATGAACACATGTATATTTCAATTGAATGAATATAACAGAGGTTCATTGTCCTGAATGTCTGGTGTTGTTGTGTCTATTTGAATGTATGAATGGTAGACTTTCTGTTTATTTGTGATTCTCTGTTATTTCTTGTTCTTGTGTTTATGAATGCATTTACATGGTTGAATGTATGAATCTGTGAAGATTTAAGAAAACTTCAATCATTTCTCTTCTTCGAGCAAGTCCAAGTGTGCATAGTGTCCGCAAGGTGTGCGTTGACAAAGTCTTTTTCGACTCGTAAGCTCAGAAGAGATAACATGAAACTTATGAGTGCAAGTGTGCATAGTGTCCGCAAGGTGTGCGCGACAGAGTATGTTTTGACTCAGAAAGTTCAACAAAGATAGTTTGAGAGTGTGGCTAGGGGGAACCTCGCTCAATTTCATATTGTTCAAAGAGAACAATAGAGTGTGGAAGGACTGTTGCAATGAGTGCACAATTATCCTTCAAAAGTCAAGATTGAAGGAAGTTTTTCCGCAAGGAGTGTGCGACAAAGTCTTTTGACTCAGAAGCTCAGGAGGAGTAGAGAAATTTGTCCACAGAAAAGTTAAGTCATGTAGGAGGACCTATTGCAAGGCGTGAAGAGGCTGAGATTCGACTAAGTGTCGAAAAAAACACTCTAAGTAGGTAAAAGTTCGAGGAGGAACCAGTTCAGGAGGGAGAACGACGAGCAATCTTCAGAGGGAGGAGTCCTTTAAGGTTTCCCGAGATCAATGAGTAAGATCCGTCCAAGAAGGACTGGGATCATTCCAGACCGTGATCTGGAGAAGGTTGCACGGAGGATTAGCTGTGAGGTATTTCGGCATTTCAGAGTTCAGATTGTTTAAAGATTTAAGAAGTTGAATCGTCGAAGTCGTGAAGCGAATCCTAACCATTGGCTGCGAGGAGACACGTGGTAGCGGATTAGAAAATCTGGGAGTTAGAGATCCGAAGAAGTTGAGTGTGGAGTGTGTGAAATATTCGCGAAATCGCGAAACCCGAAGTACAGCTAGATCGTCAGATCCAGAGGGACACGCAGTAGAAATCCGTGAATTCAGAGAAAAGTGTTTCAAAAGAAGATCAAGGCGGAGGTTTTAATATTTCTAAAGCCCGAAGTTGCGAAGGGTCGACTGACGGTCACAACGCGTGTTTGTCAGATAAGAGAATGATTCTAGTGCGGACTAGCACTGGCGAGGCTGGTGTTGCCAATTGTCGAAGAGTAGCATCGTGGATAACCTAGGTTTGAGGGTAACATCAAAGGGATCTGTCTTTGTATTAATTGTTCAGGGTCTATTAAAGGCCCGAAGAACCAATTTGGTTCAAGGAGTTTGAAGATCCAAGACTGGGAGGTCGCAGAATCCCCAAGAGGGAAGGGGGGCTACAACAATTTTTAAGGCGTTGGCTAAAAGTTCCATCTTTTGTTTTTTTTGGTGGGAATCCAACTATGTAAATCTAGACAAAATTGCTATCTCTTATTGTTTAAATAGCATTTTTGAATGCATAAATGGATTCAGCTACTGAAAACCATGGGGTACTCAGATTATACAAACTTAGTCACTCAAATCTGTAGATCCAACCATTTGTCACAAAAATTTTGTTCACCGAAAAATTGAAGGTTTAAAGTACACTCATTTTTAATATGGACATTCATATCTAATATGGAGTGTTATTTCTACTCTCTTTTCAGCTCTTCCAACCGATTAGGGGTATTTATTTCGGCCCTCTTGTCGATACTATTTATCAGATGGAAATGGTTAAAATCTGTTACATTCGAAAATGCAGCTTTACTCGTGGATAACCTAGGTTTGAGGGTAACATCAGAGGGACATGTCTTTGTATTAATTGTTCAGGGTCTATTGAAAGCCCGAAGAACCAATTCGGTTCAAGGAGTTTGGAGATCCAAGACTGGGAGGTTGCAGAATCCCCAGGAGGGAATGGGGGCTGCAACAATTTTTAAGGCGTTGGCTAAAAGTTCCATCTTTTGTTTTTTTTTGTGGGAATCCGACTATGTAAATCTGGACAAAATTGCTATCTTTTATTGTTTAAATAACATTTTTGAATGCATAAATGGATTCAGCTGCTGAAAAACCATGGAGTACTCAGATTATACAAACTTAGTCACTCAAATCTGCAGATCCAACCATTTGTTACAAATTTTTTGTTCACTGAAAAATTGAAGGTTTAAAGTACACTCATTTTTAATATGGACACTCATTTATAATATGGAGTGTTATTTCGACTCTCTTTTCAGCGCTTCCAACCGATTAGGAGTATTTAGTCCCATGGGATAGCACAATTGGTTAAGACGTGCGGTATTTATTTCGGCCCTCTTGTCGATACTGTTTATCAAATGGAAATGGTTTTCGACTCTCTTTTCAGCTCTTCCAACCGATTAGGGGTATTTATTTCGGCCCTCTTGTCGATACTGTTTATCAAATGGAAATGGTTAAAATCTGTTACATTCGAGAATGCAGCTTTACTCGTGAAAAATTACAATCTCAAATTAAAATGGGTGCTCTGAATCCAACTATATTAACGAAATCGTGATTTCAACAAACTATTTTAATCAATTTTAAATTCGCCAAATTCGCAGAAAGATTACCGAAACTGGAGCTATATGAATACCCATACACCGCGTAATACCGCGTCACTCAAATTAGATCCTTAAGTCAAGTCAATATAATCGCGAAAATGGAGCTATATGAATACCCATAAACCGCGTCACTCAAATTAGACCACTCTTGAAGTCAAGTCAAGATAATTGCGTAGAGATTTTGATTGTTAGGCGAGACGCGTATTTCTTATTTGGGGGGGCTGGGAGTGCTCAGTGTACCAATATCTCCGAAAAAACTAGACCGGCACGGCGGCGCCTGTCTCAGAGCGTCGGTCCTCTCGAGATTCGAATGACGAATGTGATCAGTTTGAACTTTGAATGAGGGGAGTTTTTAATTTTTTCGACTAACCTGTGTGTACCCGGGTAGCCTGATTTCAACTGGTGGGTTTGTGAGGTGAGTTTACGTGGGTACCACGAGAACCCTTTGAAGTTTGAACGAAGCAAAGGAAAGAAAACACACAGAAAGTACATCGGGTCTGTTAGGAAGCCTTCACCTCAGGCAAGACTAAAGTCAAAATATTTAATATTTTCTCATCCTTCCACTGCAGCTACCTCTATATATTGTTTTGTTGACAGGTTTGGGGTTTACCCTGTGGTGTGTAGTTGAAAAATCAATAAGAAAGATAGCTCGTAGAAACAAGGCTCCCTGTCGTTCTATGTATTGTGGCATTTTAATCACAGCGAGCGTTTCATTGCAGAGATGGCTGCTTCCCCACAACTTTCCGAGAATAAACGAGGGAGAGATGAGTATTGGAATGGCGGGTTGGCTTTGCCCGATGCAAAGAGAACCAATGGTGGAAGGTTTGTGCATGATTGTGATATCATGGCTTTACTTGAAAAGATCGATAATATGGATGCTATGAACAGTAATCCAGAAGAAACCAATACTGTGATTCAGCTCCAGGAGGAGAGGCTTAACGTGGTAATGAAATCTCTGAAAGATGAAGTCGGATTGATGGGGCAAGCAGATGATGTTGATGGGAAGGGAAGTAGTGCGATGGGTTCAATTAGGCAAGGCGAAATAACAGACGGGAATTCTGAAGCGACATTGGTTTCTCTCACAGCAGACATATATTTAGAAGGAAATTTGACGTATTATGACGATGTTAGTGCAGAGCTTGGTTTCTTCGTAGACCATACTGCTGTCGAATTCGCAATCATGATGGACCTTTTCGATGGAAATTTGATGGCCAATATTATGTATTCGGATCCCCTGTATAACACTGAGACCGTCTACGGATGTCTGTGGGAGGATGATCTTTGGCAGTGGAATGAACGTCCAGTCATTCAAAATGTGTTCGCATCACGACAGTAAAAGGAATCTGGATTCAGTGGAGCCTAGTTTCTTGACATTTCAAACGATTTTAGATAATTTTTTTATATTCAAAATTTGTTTTAATCAAAATTTAATTTGAATATTTTTATTTATTTTAAATAATTTTTTATATATGTTGTTATTTAAAAGAAGTTATCAATATTGAAATTATCAATATTGATTTGACTTACAGTAAAATTAAAATTGTGAATAATAATATTTTACAATCATTTTTTCTTTATAATAATAATAATAATCTATTTTGAACCTGTAACCTTTTAAGAGGAAATACATGTTCTTAATCATTAGGCCCACTCATACTGTATATTTACCAACTACTTTATAGCCCATTCACCAACTACTTTATTTTTAATTTTTAATATTTTTTTTTATATGTTGTTATGTAAAAAGGAATTATCAATATTAATATTGATTTGAGTTCTAGTAAAATTGTTAATATCAATATTTTAATACCATTTTCTTTTTAAAAAATATTTTATTCAAGAATTATTTTAATTTTTTTTTAATGTTTTTATTTATTTTAAATAATTTTTTATATGTTGTTATGTATCAATATTGACTTGACTTCTAGTAAAATTGTTAATATCAATATTTCAATACCATTTCTTTTTTAAAAGATATTTTATTCACTAATGATTTTAATTTTTTTTATTGAAATAATTTTTAATGTTAAAATTAAAATAAATAATTTTCAATGTTAATTTTTATTTTCTTTTATAAAAGAAAAGTCCTAAAAACACACATATTCAATATTTTCTTTTTTTATCTTTGTACATACAAACTGTATATATATATGAAAATAAGCTCTATGGATATGGAGAGGAAGAGTGAAAAGTCTGAATTTCAAATATTGGGGTTCTACCCATTAATGTAAAAAGGATTGTTTAGCTCTCTTTAAATTTTAAGAGTAGAATGACATGAAAAAAAATAGATAGTACATAACGTGTTTATGTGAGGGTGAAAACATCAAAGTAAGATTCTTTGAAATTGTAAAAGTAAATGTGAGAAATCAAATTTTTGAAATTGTAAAAGTAAATGTGAGAAATTAAATTTTTAAATAATAGTAAATTCAAATTATATTAGCAAACTAATTCTATTAATTAAAATATTATTGAATTTTATATAACATATAATTTTTTAGGGTTTAATAATGGATATTGACACTGTGCTTATTATTAAGTTAAACATTTTTTTCTTTAATTTAATTATAAGCTCACCCAATTTAATAATATTTTGTATTCAATTTTTTTTTAATCTAACAATAACAAACTATTAATTTTTTATTTTTTTTGCTAGCTAACCCTTAACCCTTAACATGGTTGGATTTAGCTAACCCTTAACCCTTAACATGGTTGGATTTATTGGATTTATTTTTTTTGCTAGCTAACCCTTAACCCTTAACCCTTAACCCTTAACATCAGCAATGCCTTAACAACAATAATAAAATAATATTACCACATATAATTTAAATATTTAAAAAAAATCATATACACTTACTCCAAATTTGTGCATTGGTGGAGCTTACTATCTAACAATTTTTACAATTTTTTTATAACTCATGAACTAAATCCAAGCTAAAACCAACAAGTTAGTAATCATTAACCAACCAACTTATCCAAGCTAAAACCAACAAGTTAGTAATCATTAACCAACCAACTTATTGAAATGATATTCCAAGATAAATTAATAAACACTAAAAATACAACTTATTGAAAAAAATGATGTTGTAACATATGAATTTAAATATTTCAAAGAACTTCAAAATGATGTTGTAACATATGAATTTAAATATTTCAAAAAACTTCATGACACATTTTTTTTCCGAAAACATATCACCTAGTATTCCATGGGTACAACCATTTTGCAATTTTGTAAGCTCCAATATCATAACTATTCTAAGTCATTTTGTAAATTTAAACAAATCTTATAAAATCATTCTGTAAATTAAAAAAAATCTTATAAGAGTAATTCATTGGAAAGCATCTTTGAATAAAACAATATAGGTCTTAAGTGTTGGCACTACCTAACTTAAAGGCGATCCTATCTCATAGTTTTCCAATTTAAGATTCCAGGTTAAGATTAAGATGGGTAGTTTTCCAATTTAAATTTCCAAATTAAGATGAGTAGTTTTCCAATTTAAGTTTTTAAGTTAAAATGAGAAATAGTTTTTATTATATTATGGAAAATTATTTTATTTTGTAAACAATGTAAAAGAAAAAATTTAAAAAAGAAAAATTCATTTTTATTATATTTAAAATGGAATTTACATTTTTTAGGTGTTGTGTTGAAGGAACAATACACATAAAAGTAAGTACATACTCCACTTACAAGATTAAAATTACATTTGCAATGTATATGTCATCTTTCCAATGTACCATGGAAATGTAATTTCAAGTAAATTATGAATCTCATTTATGTGATAAGTGAAAAATAATTACAAAAAGAAAACAACATCTAATTCTTTTTCATAATTTTTAACAACTAGAAGTTATGCTTTCCCCTATGACTATTTCAAAAAATCCTAATGAGATCAAATTATAATATATTCAATTCATAGCATAAAGGGACATGAATATTTAAGTCAAGGCTCCAAGTTACTGTAAATATTATATATTAGAACATATTTCTAAAAACATAGGATGCTTGATAGTACTATATGTGTTTGCATATTAGTTTTTAGTATTGATGAGTGTTCTAGAGTATTCTTCACCATCTATTCAGAGCTTTTTCTATTAGGTTAAATTTTAGATTGTTTCATTGACGATTTATATGGAAATAATTTGCTTAGAAGAAAACCTTTCTTTTATAGGGATCTCCACATCACAGAAAAGGAGATTTTTTTCAAATTATTGTAACATGCATCCAGTTTGTTTTATATTGATCTCTGTAAGGTCTTTAGCTATAAGGGCGTAGAGACACTCACCCAAGTCCTCGAGGAGATTGAACTTGGGGTTTCTCCGCCACCCAAGAGTCACACTAGTTGGGAAAGTAGGCGACTTGGGCATGGGAATGCGCCAAGGGGCTTGCCCAAGCTTGGGGCAGAAGTGACCAAGAGAAGGAGCGCACCAAAGAGGTTGGGGCACATCGGCATCAGGAGCGCACCAAGGTTGGTGTGTTATGATTGATGGGCAAGGAGGTTCATTTTGGTGCATTGAGTCTTTGAAGGGGCAGGACTATTCATTTGGGTGTGATGTTTCAAGAAAGGTTGAGACACACCGAAAGGGCGTGATGATTCGCAATGGTTAACTTCGGATTCCATACAAGAGAACAAGGACACACAACCAAGGAAGGAAGATTGACACAACAAGGAGAGAAAGATTATCTTTGCGATTCTGAGGTAGACTTGGACGAAGAAGGGCAAGCTCCCTAAAGGATCCAAGTCACTCCACATGGGAGGAATTGTGCTACATTGAGGTGATTTTGTAGACAGAGTTGGGGCAACCTCCTTTTTTTATGAATTTGGGGAATTCTTATCATAGGTTTGAGTGCAGAAGCTATGAGTAAGAACTACAGGTCTATGAGAAGTCTTGTGACAGAAAAAAGATGGTGAGTCTCTAGTGGAGGCATTATTGGGATGGGTCATAGGAGTTGCAAAATTTACTGCAACGAACGAATCTTGGTGTGATGAATCTGTGTATGAGTGTCTTGGTGAGGTGAGGTGAGTCATGCGACTCTACCCAAGTTGTAAAATGAGCCAATAATAATCATATTGTACCTTTTTCATAATAATAAGACTTAGCGGGTTTCAGGAACGTTTAGGGTGGATTGCACTATATCTGTGTGTCTCTTGTTTGCTTCACAAGTGTTCTTTTAGTTTCATGGATGTATTCTTAAATGACTAAGTGTTAATACTATTAAAAAATTGTCTAAGTATACAAGATAGTTGCACTAGAGTAGGAGTGTGAGTCACTTGTAGCCTAGAACAAAGCATGGGTATGCTCTAGGTGAAGAGGCATAGCCCGGATGAAGTATCCTTGGTGTTTCCAAGAATCCAATTGATAAATGTCACTATGTCACACACCCTCAAGAGGTGGACGATTGCAAGATTCAGGCAGGAACATTGTCAGGATGTGACAAATGGTATCATAACTTGTTCGTTGCAGATTTTGAAGAAGGGTTGGTGATATATTCACCAACATATTGACGATAGATGGTATCAAAGATTTAAGCATGATGTACTAAATTGGTGGTGACAGTGGTGATAGGGCGTAAAAAGAAGAAAATTTGTTGCGAAGATAGTTTGGTGGGAATGTTCATAGACATGGTGAACAATTCGGTGGAGCGAACTAGTTCATCGCATAGAATTTGCATCAGACTTATGACATATGTTTTGGTTGAAGGTGCAGTGGAAGGTTGATATGGGAATATAGATTTTATAGAATAAGAGAAGATGTTTTGGTGAAACGAAGCACTTGGACAGGGTGGGTGATCATAGAAATCATCGCAGAGTTCACCACAGAACTTGTCGCAGAGTTCATCACAGAGTCAGTCTAGGCATATACTTGGCTGGTTTGATTTGCGACGAAATTAAGTGTGAGACCTATTGTGCAGACCTTGAAGAGACAAGGCATATATTTGTTGGGTGAACCGAGAACTTGGGTAGGGAAGACAAATGTACGACTTGTCACGGGACTTATCATAGATATAACCGCATAAGTGATCATAGAGGGTGATCGTGGAAGTGATCGTGAAGAGGAGAAGTTCTAGGTTGTACCATGTGGAAGCACTTGGTTGATTTAAATGAATTGAGGTGACCTAGAGAAGCTTCGCATCAAGGCAGTTGGTTGGGCATATTTTCATCATGACATATTCGTTTCGTGCATCGTCAAGAACAATAGTTGAGTCGAGTTGGGTTGTTGGATGAGTGGGTCGACCATAGCCTTCAAATGAGGTATCTCTTCGCAAAGTTATGACAATTATTTAGCAAGAAGATGGCTTAGAATTCAGGCGGTGTGTGCATGGAACCTTGAAGAAGAAGTGGTCAAGGTGCAGAGATGGCAAGACATTAGGGATGAGTTATACCAGTTGCATGAGAAGTTTGGGACTTAGAATTATTTCTGAAGTGGATGGATGAATTCATCCTTGTATCACAACGAAGGTGGTATGAAAGTTTGTGTAGTTGCATATGGTGATTAAGAAGATTTCATGTGGAGAGTCATTGGCTTGGGAAAGTGGAGGTCCACGACAAAAAACTTAGAACATGGTTGCAGCTAAGGATTCCATTGGGAAAGGTATGGTTGGTTTTGAGTTCTTTGTTGGCACCAAACTTTTTGTGTTCAATTTTGCACATGAGCACAAACTAAGTTGTGCACGCTCATTGCATAGTTTTTTGTGCACCTAAGGAAATGCACGAGGAATTCCATAGAGTGTGCATCGAACCAAGTTTTGTGATTAGTGCACCAAGTGTAAAGACTACCAAGTGTGTGCCAGTCCAAGTTTTGTTAGTTACACCAGAAACCAAGAAGATTCCCACAGGAATCAAGAAAGGAATCACTGGAAAATATCCTCAAATGATTATTGACAACAACATACAAAGACATGGGGCATCCAAAATATGAGTTGGAGAGGAAGTTAAGATTTCCCTTGATACAAAGAGTCTAGATTGAGCATTGGCGGGCACCACAATCATGCGAGGAAGTTGGATCAAATAAGCGAGTGGAGCCAAGAAGATAGAGATAGTGGTCACCAGTAGTGAAAGATATAAAAGGGAGGTCTAAGATCAAAATGAAAATCATCTAGTTGGTTGGTTATTTGGCTAGTCAGAGAGTTTGGACTTATCTTAACTACATGTATCGATCTCACTATGAGCCTGTTGTAATCTTGTGATGTTTTGAATACATTCCCATGGCTTTGATATGTTTGAGTTCTAAGGCAATGTGCATGACACATTATTTTGTATTTCCATTGCTTTATATAGTAATTATATGAAGTTATATGGATGGCATAGGCAGTTGTTTAACGCATTGTATATCTCGCATGTGATGGAATGCTTCCATTATTAAAGATACAATATTTATGATCTAATATGTGTTTGTTATAAATGAGTTGAAAATGTGTGTATATAGTTTCATTTCTTAGTCCTAAATAGGTTATCAGATCTGAGTTACATGGATGTCAATTGCAGTAATGTTTAATATATTTGATCCTTCATCCCTGTCACAAGACCTTATGGTATTTGTGATCCTCTTTGCATCTCGAGCGATACCTTTCTCATCCTTGGTCGAGGATTGATAGGTTGGTGCTTTAGGCTTTTTTTTGGACAACTCTAGATGAACCCTGGGTGTAAAACTCCCCAACGTTAATAAGGATGGTACGCGGTGAGTTCTTTTAAGGGAATTTAGATGACTTATTGGTTAAAGTGTAATCTGTTTCCACTGTAAAAATCAATATAATAGAGAGTGGCTCAAGTGGTGAATATTCGAAGAAGTCATGCAACAGCTAGGAGGCTTTGATTTGGGATAATGTGTGGATATATATAGAATGATTTTTCTATAGAATATAGTGATTCTTCAGCGAGGCTGAAAGAAAGTTCAAGGAAGGCCCAAGGAAGTGAATGCGAGAATAAATTCCACTTTGGATCAATATGTTGTTCAAATAAGAATGATGTGCATGGAGCCCGATAAATTGGTTGAGTAAACCCCTTTGCGCAGGCGGGGGGGCAAGGGTTCTACAAATAAAAGGGTAAGTTAGAAAAGAGAGAGAATGGGTCTGATAAGGAGGATCTAGAAATTGTCAAGATGAGGTGAGGTAAGGAATGGACCGACAAGAGTAGAGGAGAAAAAGAGCTGAGAGATACACAAGAAGGGTTTATATAAAGAGAAGATCATAAGAGAAAGGTGGAAAAGTATTAGAAAAGGGCGCACAACGAGGGGTCAAATCCAAAATGAAGAGAGAAGAAATCACACCAAGTGGTAGTGTGGGAGTGGATGTTGTGCCAAAGTGGAGCATATATGAAGGTAGTCCCATGAAGAGGCATGGTGTAGAGGAGATAGTTTTCAATATGGCTACAAGTACTGAGACTAGTATGGATGTAGGAGACGAAGTCCACCCCCTTTTTATATTGCAGAGTTCCACAACCTTAGAAGAAGATGGAGCGGAAATAAGTGGTGCATTGATAAGGAGACAAGATGGTGCACAAAGTAGTAGCGTACTTAGTGAAGGGAGAAATTATATGCAAGGTGGCATTGCACATATTGGACTAGGAGATGAAGCGTGCATAAGTGTGTGGTGTGTGGATTGTGCTGGAGGAATTAGTGCACATTTGTGGTGCATGCTCTGGACAATAAGGAAGGGAACAAAATGTTCATGTGCTCCAAGAAAAGGAAGATGGAGGCTCCCATATTGGTGGGGGAGATGAGTTGATATTATTGGATGGTATTGTGAAACTACAAGTAGATACCTCTTTGGGTCACATCACGAGAAATTTCAGAAGAATATGGACTTACCCCCCCTTTGTTCCACCCCCTTGCACATTTTTAATCAAGAAGAAAACACAAACGATAGTGAAGATATTGGAGTTGAAGAAAGAGAAGAACACGGAAGAGAAAAAACAAGTGAATAAGAAGGTGAAGTCAACAATTCATTACACCAAGCAATAGTGGTATGGAAAGATCCAACCAATAGTGGTCAGAGAAGAGGAACTAGTTCTAGTTCGAAGATGACAAATTTAGATAGTACATTGAGGTTTCCCATGTTCCATGAAATGAGTAAGGACGATGTAGAGAAACACCAGTTCACCTATGAAGCAATATGGTATGTAAACAGAGTTATAGATGACATGTATAAGATCGCACAACTAGAGGCTACGTTTACGAGATAGGGCCCTGACATGATACATGAAGTAAAAATCTACTGTGACAGCAGGATAGGAGAGGGACCTGGTCGAGATCAAGCAGGATCTTCTTAGGGAGTTTCAAAATCTGAAGTCAGAATCCCAATGCATTACGAAAATCAAGGAGACCAAGTAGAATGAGGGAGAAAATGTCTGGGATTATGACCAGCAGTTAAAAATCTTTTTGAATATGCTGACGTTCCAGATCCAGGACTTGTAGCACAAAGAGTGGTTCATTATGGGATTTTTCCCCCATATCCAAGTCCCACTCACCTAGTAAAAAGTGACAACTTAGGATGAGGGAGTTGATATCACAATGTGCTTGGAAACTACACCCGGAGGGATATAGACATCGTCCGAGTTGGCGAACATTCAACCACAACTGACCAACCTAACAATACAACTATAATATATTGCCAATACTAAAGTTGTGTGCGAGTACATATGGTGTACTACATGATGTTAAGAGGGGCATCGTCTACACGAGTACCCGGTCCATCCGAATTATGTGGCGACAAGCATGCCAAGTCCATTTTCATCTGGATAAAAAAAATGGTGTGAAATATACAAACAGTGGGGCCATATGACACCCTTTTTTCCCACATTACAGAAGTATCAAACAATGAATAACACCCCATTTTGTGAGTTCTCTAAATTCGTCATCCATGATGTCAATAGTTTTTTCTCCCTTTAATTAATGCAAGTTAACACCCTAGATGCATCCTGGGTACAAGAGGAGCAAAAGGATGGTGAGTGTAGTGGTGTTGACAGCGACATATATCAATAAGGACATCGAGCTGGATATGGGAGCGATAAAATTTGTGTATATGGTGGAGGAGGTTGTATATCCCCCACATGTTTCAATTGCGGTGAGATTGGTCATGTCTCACAATTTTGCACTAAACTGCATGTGCTTTGTGCATATTGTTACATTCCTGAACATGTAACCAAGGATAGTCCTAGCTTACTGAAGAAGTGGTAGGACAATAATATCAACTGTAACATGGTGCATTCTGAGTCGTGCAAAAAAAAAAAAAGAATAACAAGGAAGCAAATGTCCGAGTAGTAACCCGTGGAGGGACGAAGACAGGGGAAGACTTCGAACACGGTGATGGATTAGGTAAAAACCCAGATGAAAATATCAGGAAGGAAACGCAACCCCTCCCAAAGTTTGATGTTGCTCAACAGAAACAGTTTCTGCATGATGCATATAGATCCCTTGAAGAAGAAAGAACACGCAAGGAGATGCAATGCGTGACTCATAGGTCCCTTAAAGAGGCTTAGATCCGAGAGGAATTGAAAAGGGAGACACAAATTTTGATGGAAGAATCACGGATCTGTGAAGAGGTGCAACAAACGATTCATAGGTGACTGGAAGAATCTCATGCGTGCGAAGAATTAAAACACATGACACATAGATCTTTGGAGGAGGCTCATGTGCATAAAGAAATAGAACATAAAACCCAAAGATCGATAGAAGACGCATGCAAAAAGACTACATTATGACACACTGAATAAAAAAGACTATGAAGAACAGCTCTAGGAAGAGTTTCGATGCACAATACACATCAAAGCCTTGCACGACCTAGGTTGCATGGCAGAAGTCGAAGATCAAGTCAATACCTTCTTACACTATTGTTTGTGCTTTCTTAAATATCCAGACGTTGCAAGTAAGTTGACCCAAATGTTAATTTCTTTCATGAAATAACATGAAGAGGAGACCACCATCTTCGCTCCACTACCGGAAAGGGATTTCTGCCAGGTCAACAAGAAAAAGTGCACTAGTCAAAAGTTTAAGATGACAACATATATTTGTGGGTACGACATGGATGGAGTCATGTTCGACTTAGGATATGATGTGAACATTTTACAAAAAAAGTATTGGGAAGTGATGTGTAAGCCTAAGTTTATTTTGTTGTCCATCCAACTCCAGTTAGAAAATCAATACAAGATCTATCCCATAGTCTAGCTAGAGAAAGAAGGAGTGAAAATTGAAGGAGTAAAAATAAAGGTTGACTTTGAATTCATCGAGATCATGGATGAGTTTGATCCCCACCCTACATTCCTGGGAATTGATTGGGCCTTTAAAAATAATGACACCTTGTCCTTCGAAAATGACACCTTGTGTATGGTTGTTTCACTAGACCCATATGAGGGTGACCACTACAATGAGCCCGTAGATGAGGATGCACGAAGCTTGGGCATTGAAAACATTTACAAGGTAACATGCCATAGGGAGTACTACATTAACCCCATGCACATGGTGAATTAAGTTGGATAAATGTCAAACATTATGAAACAGATTCTAAGGATTCCCTTAATATATGGCAGAATAAGATTTATGATATGTCAACAAGGAGGTGTGCACATATCTTGATAGAAACGTGAGTGGAAGGATTTGGATCATATTGGTATGATGGGTTAGAGTCAGTGGAAATAATAATTTCATGGATATAACTTATTCCATAATATCATATATTTTGTTCCCTTGATACAATGTTGGATGGAATCCTTGCATGATGGTAGGCCATACATCGAGAACCTTACGAAGAATGGGTAACCCTTGAGGCAGACATGCATGAACGATTCAGAGTTATAGAAATCATGCCTCACATAACATACCTTAGCGCAAGAGGTTGGTTAGCCAACAAAAGGCGCAGTGAATGCCATAAATACTTAAAGTCCTTCCACACCCAACCCACTTCAATCCCCTCTACCACCAATACCCAATTTTTTCGGTAAACTAGCCTCAAAACCACTTGCACTTCCTCTACATACAACGACCAATTTCATGAAACACCAAGAATAATTCATCGAAATCCACCCATTTCCCCCCATCTCATAGATATCAATGAGATAAATGGCCACATCGATGAGCTCCTACATCAATGAATACTGCAAGAACCAGACGCACATGATCCGGAGCCCCTAGGACCGACGTTGCTTGAAGGAATATGCATAGAGCCACACAATGACCCACTAGGGGTCGCTTCACTCCAATAACCAAACAGGTCAAATCAAGTCGAGGGTATGGTCAACATGCATGATTCCCCCATCCAATTAGATTCATGCATGCACAATTCGGTCCAAACTATTATTATTACATACGAACTCCTCTTGAAAACATATTCGAGTAATAGTCAACGGATCCTCTTGATCATCAAGGTAGGCATCCCCAAAAATCATCGGTAATCAAAAACCAACCAGACCATTGATAGGATGAATATTTATTGATCAATCCTACCCTCACCTAGCTTCAGTCACACATGTGAACAAGATTGTCGGAAAACCTTCATGTATCCCCAAAATTAAAGTATGATAAAAATTGTAACATAAGTACAAGGTTCGGTCTCTTCCTACCAATTCACACCAGTCTCAGATGGATTTCTTGATGGATACACTCATCGAAAGGGAAAAACAATATACTTCTATCACATTCAATAATATATGGGTACATAATCTGTTTGGATGCTTCATTCAACAAGGTATATCCTCAAGACAACAAATTGACATTGGGATCTCTCTGGATGTACCATTTTGCCGCCATATTCTAGGTAGTCTTTACTTTGTCACCTCCACCAAAATTCTTGAATAATCTTCTCACTCCTTCCCCGCTATAAATGTTTGGCCTTCCCGAATTCCTTGGAGAAATTATCCACGTCCCAATCCCCCCTATATTGCACATCAACCATGTTTCTATTTTTACCTCAGTCCCTACTTCCATGGCCAAATTTCGTGGTCATCTTGGGATGTGTTCCTCACCTCCTATACCCTCCCCTCCCATTCCCACACTGTTGGATGCAGGGCTAGCTAGAAAGAAAGGTTATTTTTGGAGGAAAAGCACGCAGAAGATAGCTGGAAGGAAAAAGATCATGTGCAAGAGAAGAAGGCGAAGAAAACATGAGAGGAAGACCTAATGACGCTATGGTTAGGGATTTTCTAATACACTGTAATGGTTGGTGAGCCAAGGATATAAATAAGTAGTACTTACGCAATGTAGAGAGACAATGAGAGGGGGAGTAGAGGAGACAAATAGGAAGAGAATTGTAAGAACGATATGATTCATTAAGATGGTGAGCTAGAGAAGGAGTGAGCGAGTCGATCCCTAGGGTTAGATCGCAGGCTGAGGAGCCTGGTGTGATCTATTTATCCTCCTAGGGATTGAGGAGCCTGTGGGAGGGAGGAAGAAATAAGATTGTAACCACACGTGACATGGGATATTTCTAAACTATAATAAGAGCTTGAGAGAAAAATCTTTATGGACGTAGCCCAGGAGGGGATGAACCACGGTAATACTATGTTATATGACTAAATGAATGCATCATTATGTCTGAATAATTGATGAATGTTAGATAGATGAAGCACTAAGTAGATCTGGTGTTCCACATGCATGCATTAAATGAATGTTATAACTAGATGTTAGATGGATTGAATAAATTTTACGACACACCACCATAGATCTTGATCAGTCTCATGTTGCAAAGACCTAAGTATTGCAGCCACCCATAGAGCTATCTCAGGTGAGGTTGGGCAATACACTATGTGTGTTGCATTTCCTTCTATTTTACCAGAGGCGCCAATAGTTTTACAGGGATTTTGTTGGGAATATTATTAAATATGAACCAGGGTCAAGACGTGAGGATAAGACTAATAGAAGAGTAGATAATAGAAAACCAACACACACTCTAGTTCTTCGACCTCTTAACAATGTACCAACAAATGTTCAGCATAAATAATACACTTCTCACTTCCCCGCTCCCCCCTGCAAAACGTTTCCATGCTTCATCCCCTTTGCTGAGAAGGAGTACCCCAACATCCAACCCAGACCATGCTTCATCCCCTCTGTCGATGTAGCATGGCCTCATCTATTTTCCTAGCTCTACCTCCTCCATCTGCACTGCCAAGGCTTGCACATCCTCACACACCCACTCGTCGGCTCCCTTCTTTCACTTCCTCCCTTCTATCCTCATTCATCTTCTAGTTGAGCAACCGGGGCTACTAGCTCGGCGACCCTAAAACCAATTGACAGGTGTTATCAGACTAATCGATAGGTGCAAACACTAACTAATCTCCCTAGATCCACCTAGATCTAAAACAAAACACACCAGAACATGACGCTTTCCTTAAGTTTTATATATTGAATTTACTAACTAAAGAGGGACGAGTGACATACCATTTAAATGTCGCTTCCTCTCGCCATCACCATCCTAGCTCCATTCCAACGCTCATGCGATGATGAACCTGCAAAAGAGCACAACCAACCAAAGTGATAGTAATAGCATAAACTCAATATAAACCTATGTAAAACACAACAAGCTTTATAGGAAAGAATCATATTACTGTATCATATTGAATGTGAAAGAGAGATTACAACCATGGCCTTGATGTCGTAAGGTCCCTTCCAACTATCCTTCGTTCCCCACACACTTTCACTCCAAGAATTCTGAGACCATGGATCTGATAGCCACTCACAATCTATCTTGACAAAGCAAATCTCAAAGCCACTCTAACCAAATCTAACCAAAGCTAACTTTCTCCATGAGAACTCCTCTCCTTTTATAAGTTGAAGAGGATAAGGTGAGGAGGTTAGGATGATCCCACTAAATCATGAAAGCGAGTAAGATGCAAACCATTTGGATGCCACCTCACCATAGAAGTTTCTCCTTCTAGAAGATTCGAGAAAACGCTTGTTTTTCCCACGTGTAGGCATTCTCGCACCCTGCCTATAGAGAAACTTGTGAACATCTCGCACCCTAGCTATGGTGCAACCTGCGAGAATCAGGCATTCGCGCACCCTGCCTATATAGAAACCTGCAAACTTCTTTTTTTACAGGGTTTTTACAAGGGAAAATGCAACTTCTTTTCTCAGGAAAAGTTCTTCTCCCTTCTCTCTTCAGGAACTCAGGCCACTGACCCCTCTGAAGGAAACAAATAGGTTTACATCATTAACAGTCATAGGGATGACGAAAATAATCTGTAACAACAGGAAGAAAAGGATACTCTATTTAGGTGATACCTTAATTATTTTCAATGCTCGATGTTTTAGGGACCTAACCCCTCACGTAGGTAGAATAATATATTTCCATGTAATAAAGGTCAATATTAATAAGGCCTAGACATAAGGAAGAATAAGTCCAATGTAAGAAGACCTAATAGAAGCTTCCACCTCTAGAAGGATCTTCCTCTAGATGGTTCTTTTAATAGACATATTTAGTATAAACAGGAATTAAGGCTATGAGAACTTTTGTCTTGGATATTATTGTAATAGAGATCTGCTCTGCTGGAGGTTTCACCCTCGAAGAGGCAAGTGAACATTGCACTCAGTAATAAAGTTCTCTTTCTGGTGTTATTATGGTATCGTTTTGGTATTATCGTGGTGTTTTTCTAGTTATATTGTTGTTCATCTGCCACTTCTAGCTATTTATTTTTGTTTTGCATACTTTTTTATATATGGAATATTACAAGTGGTATCAGAGCGCCTTCCTCGACAGGAAATTGTGGGTTAATTTTTTTCAGGGTAGAGACGTATTCCGACGTCTTTAAGCTACAGAGATATGTCATTACGTGCATAAACTCGCAGTCGGGGATTCATACACATAGGAAATAAAAGTGGTACTTAAGAGCACATCTGTTGGCCACCCTTGTAACCCCTGTTGGTACCCCTTCGAGTGGTAGCGCATCAAACAACACCTGTATACGGATCGGCCTAGATCTCTTGAAGCCCTTCGTAGATAAACAAATCGGTTAGATGACTTCTATAGTTCCACCGAGAACAACACTCAGGAAGATACTCTCTAGTACCTAGGTATTCGGGTAGTACGACTAAGGGAACGATCTAGCCTCCTTAGTTGGTGCCTTGAGATATTGGGTCGGGTACTACTGTTGGACCCTGCATGTATATCAGAGAGCTGTAGCACAGGGAAAACCCTTTTCTATAGAACCCTTGAATACCTAACCCCTGAGACAGAAACAAAAAAAACAGAACAAACAAGATCTATTGTGACGCAACTATGTCACCTACATTCGAGTTGTGAAATTACTACACATTTCTTCCTGCTAAGAATTTTGGAATTTCATCACTACAATATTCTTCATATTCTTCATATTCTTCATATTTGAGACCTATTCTATTGGATTTCTCTCTTCTCCCTTATCACAGTCATACCTATCATTTTTAGGCAATTGTTTTTTCTTATGGACCCAACCCCCTTCCAACACCATTATTTGGGCTTTACCCCATTGGATTCCACTCGTTGCCTTGATCATTGTGATACACTTCACCCATAACCCATTTTCTATGTGGTCCCACCCACCCCTTTTTTGTGTTCCCTCATCATCATGGCCCATACCCTAATTTCACTACCTTGCACTCTAATTTCACAGAAACTCAACAAGAAGTGCGACAGCTCAGTGCCAATATTTCCACTATCAATCAAAAGATGCATTCCTCCATCACCGCCTCAATCACGGAACTAAAACAATAGATCAAACAAGACATTACTACCCAGCTTGATTATGTCGCTACGATGATCTGTGCCAAGATGCATATCCTTGTAGATATTCCCTTATTTGAACCACCTTTGCATACCGAAGGTGAAACTTCCTCTCAGTCCCAGAATTTTCAGCCCCATCACTTTCAGTGTGACCAATGCCTTCCACGTGTGGATGTGACCAAATTTGATGGATCAGATCCCAATGGATGGGTAACTCAAATGGAACATTATTTCTCTTTGTATGGCATTACATCTAAGTTGGCCAAAATCGGGTATGGTGTTCCCCATCTAGATCAAGAATGTTGGCAATGTGGCAATGGAGAAAAAATGTCTGCCAAGGGTATGTGTATTGGACACACTTTATGGTAAAGCTTTATGAATTCTTTGAAAATGAAACCAACCATTTAGGCGATTTGACAAAGTTGAAACAATTTGGAACTGTGGAAGACTTTATAGTTTCTTTTGAGAGACTGGATTTTCATACAGAGGATTTTTTTCGAGAATGTTTTATCAGTGGCCTCAAGGTTGAGATTCATGCTCATTTCCTCATGGCTCAGCCTCAGAGTTGGGTGGAAGATACTAAACGAGTTAAGGAAGAACGAGAAGTTGTCTCTTCTCAAAACATAAAAACCTCATGTATTCCTTGCACTAAACGAATAACTCCCACTCCTCCTTCTACTCCATTAAAGATCCAGAAATTGACCATGGCTGAAATGGTCGAACGCCAACTCAAAGGCCTTTGTTATAATTGTGATGAAAAATATTTTTTGGGACACAAGTGTAAGGAACAAAATACTTTTATGGCCATCTAGGAGGATGTTTCGGACGAGGATGTTGAGGCTCCCCTTGTTTCTGTGTCACCTGAGCCCATTAACATAACCCCTCCCTCAGAACCTCTCAAAGTAGAACCAATCATTTCCCTAAATGCTCTCACTAGCTTCTATGCTCCCCAAACCCTCAATATAATTGGTTACATCAAGCATACGAAGTTCACCATTATTTTTGATAGTGGAAGCACCTATAATTTTATTCATCGCCGCATCGCCCAAGAAACTCATTTCTATATCCATGCAATCAATAATTTTCAAATCATGATTTCCAATGGTGTGTCCATGAAATGTGGAGGGTGTTGTGAAAATGTGTGTCTCCAAATTGGTGAATACCACTTGAAATATCATATGTTTTCTATCGACATGGGCGATTGTGACTTTGTGTTGGGTGCATAATGGATAAGGACTTTGGGTCCCATTCTCATGGATTTTAAGGAATTAAACATGCAATTCGACCAGGAGGGCCAACAATATAAGTTACAAGGCATCATCGTTGGTTCCTCAGAGATCATTAGCTCCCATCGCATGGAAAAGATGCTCAAGAAAGGTCATTATGTCATTATGGCCCAATTCCATGCTATATAAGAAAATGAGACACCCTCTGTGTCGTCGGACCTCCAATCCATCCTCTCTAAACATCTGATGGGGTTTTCCACTCCCCAGGGACTCCCTCCTTCCGGTGGTGTTCATGATCATTCCATTCCCCTTGTCCCAGGAAGCCTTCCTCCCAATATTCGTCCCTATTGTCACCATTTTTCCCAAAAAAATGAAATTGAGAAAATGGTTCAAGAACTTCTCAACACAGGTGTTATCCGCCCTAGTATGAGCCCCTACTCTTCTCCCATGGTCATGGTCATTAATAAAGAAGGTTCTTGGAACATGTGTCTTGACTTCCACTCCCTCATCAAACTCACCATTAAAGACAAATTTCCCATTCCTGTCATTGATGACCTCTTGGATGAATTAAGTGGCACCCAATTCTTCACTAAACTTGATCTTCATTCTGACTACCACCAGATCTATATGAAAGAGGCAAACATTCCTAAGATTTCCTTTAGAACTCATGAGGGCCACTATGAGTTTTTGGTCATGCCATTTGTCTTGTGTAATGCTCCCTCCACTTTCCAGAGACTCATGAATCATGTCTTTCGTAATTTTCTCTCACATTTTGTCTTCATTTTCTTTGATGATATCCTCATCTACAGAAAAACCTGCACAACCCATCTTGCTCATGTGGATCGAGTTCTCCATATACTCTCTCAGCACCATCTTTTCCTCAAACAATCTAAATGTTCTTTTGGTGCCTCAGAGGTTGAGTACTTGAGTCATCTTGTTGGAAAGGACAGTGTCAGGGTGGATCCTAAAAAGATTGAAGCTATGCAAGATTAGCCTCACCCAAAGACTCTCAGAATTTTGCGGGGATTTCTAGGTTCAATAGGTTATTATCGCAAGTTTGTTAAGAATTATGGAAATATTGCAGCACCTCTCACTACACTCCTTAAAAATAATTCTTTCACTTGGACTCCAGCAACTGCTCAGGCTTTTCAAACCTTGAAGATGGCCATGTACACCACTCCAGTCCTGACCCTTCCTGATTTCACAAAGACCTTTATCCTAGAATTTGATGCTTCCAGGAAAGGAATTGGCGATGTCCTTATTCAAGAGGGTCGACCTTTGGCCTTTATTAGTAAACAACTATCTGAGAGAAATTTGGGCAAATCAATCTATGAAAATGAAATGTTGTTTATTCTTCATGCCGTGGATCTTTAGTGCCCTTATCTATTGGGGAAATGCTTCCAAATTAAGACAAATCATCAAAGCCTCAAGTATTTTATGGAACAACTCCTTTGCTCCCCTGAACAACAAAAATGGGTGACTAAGCTCTTTGGATATGATTATGAGATCATTTAAAAGAAAGACAAATACAATGTGGTTGTTGATGCACTTTCCAAAAAATATGAAGATGAAGGGTCTCTTTTTTCTCTCTTTTTCATTGTACCAGATTGGCTCCAAGCTGCTCACCACGAATGGCTACACGATCCCAAAAGTTTGCATCTGATACAACAATTGTAGTCCAATTCTCCAGTTTCCCCAGGGTACTCTTGGCTTAATGATAAGTTTCTATACAGAGGTCATTTGTACTTAAGTAAATAGTCAAAAATTAAATCCATGGTACTTTCTGAGCTTCATGCTACACCCACAATTGGGCACTCTGGGTTTAACAAAACCTATGACCGAGTCAAACGTTCTTTCTTTCTGGGAGGGTATGAAACAGGACGTTCATAATTTTTTGGTTGAATTTGATGTGTGTCAACTCAACAAGGGAGAAACAGTGAAATCTCTTGGCACACTAAAACTTCTTTTGATTCCACTTGCTATTTGGCGGGATATCTCTATGGATTTTATTGTAGGATTACCTAAAATGGGCAATAAATAAGTGATCGTGGTGGTAGTTGATTGTCTTTCCAAGTATGTTCATTTATGTTCTCTTCAACACCCATTTACAACATCTACTATGGCTCAAATTTTCATGGATCTGGCCTTCAAGCTTCATGGCATGCCACATTCTATTGTTTTTTATCGCGACCCAACTTTCACCAGCAATTTTTGGCAAGAACTGTTCAATATACAAGGTACCAATTTCATCTTAGCACAACTTATCATCCCCAGACTGATGGTCAAACTGAAGTTGTCAACAAATGTTTGGAAACATATTTGAGGTGTTTTTCATCGCAAATGAAAAATCAATGGGCTCAATGGTTACCACTAGCTGAATGGTGGTACAACACTTCGTACCATACAACTACATGCATGACTCCTTTTGAAGCGGTATATGGACAAAAGACACCTTCATTTCTCTTATATTTTCCAAGTGTCTCGAAGGTCCAGGTGGTTGATAAAACACTTACAGTTAGAGAGGCTATTCTCTGTACCCTCAAAGAGAATTTAGTCATGGCCCAGAATCGCATGAAGCAACAAGCAAATCAAGGTCACTTTGAACGTCAATTTGCAAAAGGGGATCAGGTGTGTCTTTGACTGCAACCTTACAAGAAAAATTCCCTCAAGGCTGACCATTGTCAGAAACTGGCACCTAAATTTTATGGTCACTATACCATTCTCAAGCATATGGGACAGGTGGCCTATCAGTTAGATTTTCCCAGTCATTCTAAGCTCCATCCTGTTTTTCATGTTTCCTTCTTAAAGAAGGTGATTGGAACTAAGTGTCAAACTTAAACCAACCTTCCTGAGTTGGACGAAGAAGGCTCCATTTGGTTACAAACACAAGTAGTTTTGGACCATCCTGAGCGTCGACTACGTCAATGAACCATCAAGGAAGTATTAGTCCAGTGGAAAGATATAACTCCAGCAGATGCCACTTGGGAACCAACTACCATTCTGCAACAATTTCCCCATCTCAAGCCTTGAGGACAAGGATGTTTTTAAGGGGGAGGACATGTTAGGGACCTAACCCCTCACGTAGGTAGAACAATATATTTCCATGTAATAAAGGTAAATATTAATAAGGCCTAGCAATAAGGAAGAATATGTCTAATGTAAGAAGACCTAATAGAAGTTTTTGCTTCTAGAAGGATCTTTCTCTAGATGGTTCTTTTGATAGACATATTTAGTATAAATAGGAGTCGAGGGTATGAGAACTTTTGTCTTGGATATTATTGTAATAGATCTCTGCTCTGCTGGTGGTTTCCCCCTTGAAGAGGCAAGTGAACATTTCTCTCAGTAATCAAGTGCTCTTTCTAGTGTTATTCCGGTATCGTTTTGGTATTATCATGGTGTTGTTATGGTTATATTGTTGTTCATTTGTCATTTCTAGCTTTTTATTTATGTTATTCATACTTTTTTATATTTGGAATATTACACAGTGATTGGTAGGGGGTCTTAAACAAATCCCTCGTTCCTCTCCATAGACACCAGTGAAGGTTCCGGAGGAAGAATCTCGCCGCATGCACACCAAATCCATTCTTCACAATGCAACTTGTGCCACTCATACATGGACCTGAGTTGAATTAAAACTACAACCTGCTTTGATAATTTTCTCTTACTCAAGTAGGGATCCACAAAACTTGTTTTGTTGAACGTTGATTTTCTCTTACTCTTTCTATATGTCTTTAGAACTTTAGCAGGTATCTTGAGGATGAGCCAGATAATAGTGGTGGGGGCATGTTAGCACCAGAAGCTTTGGGTTTATTTTTGCATGCATGCACAAACGAGGTTGTCCGCGCTCATTCCATAGTTTTGCATGCACCTAAGGAAACGTGCAAGGAATTCCATAGAGTGCACATGAGGCTAGGTTTTGTCAGTAGCGCGCCAAGTGTAAATACTACCAAGTGTGCGTTGAGTTTGAGTTTTGTTAGTTGCGTCAGAAACCAAGAAGATGCCCGCTGCAATCAAGAAAGGAATCATCAGGAAATATCCCTGAATGATTATTGACAGGAGCACACAAAGACTTGGGGCGACCAAAAGATGAGTTGGAGAGGTAGTTAAGATTTATCCTGATACAAAGAGTCTACATGGAGTGTTGGCAGGCACTAAAAGTTTGTGAGGCAGTTGATTCATATAAGTGAGTGGAGCAGAGAAGAAAGAGACAGTGCTCCCAAACAACGAAATATATAAATGGATCTCTAAGCTCATAATGACAATTAGCTAGTTGGTTCACTATCTGGCTAGTTAGAGAGTTTTTGAGTTAGCTTAGCTACGAGTATCAAACTTACTCTGATCCTATTGTAATCTTTTGATGTTTTGAATATATTCCTATATATTTGATATCTTTGAGTGCTAAGGTAAGGTGCATGGCACATTATGTTATATTTCCACTATTTATATAGTAATGATATGAAGTTCTATGGTTGTCATAAGCAACTATTCAATGCACCGTATATCTCTGATGTGATGGAATGCTTCAAGGAATACAGATACGATAGTTCTGATGTAATATGTGTGTGTTATAAATGATTTGAATATGTCTATGTATAGTTTCATTTCTTAGTCCTAAATATGCTATTACATATTATTTAAATGGATGCCAATTCCAATAATGTTTCGTATGTATAATCCTCCATCACTATCAAAAGACCTTATGGACTATGCCATCCTCTTTGCTTATCAGGAGAGACCTTCCTTGGCCTTGGTCGAGCATTGATGTGCCAGTGCTTTGGGAATTTGTTGGACAATTATGAATGAAACTTGGGTCTAAAACTTCCCAGTGTTACGAAGGACGATATGCATGCAAGCGTGAAACGAAAGGAGAATCCAACATTCTTTCATTTCCTAAATGTTGCATTGATTGTTTTGAAGGGAATTTAGATGACTTGGTGGTTCAAGTGTAATCTGTTTCCACTGTGAAAACCAACAAAATTGAGAGTGGCTCAAGTGGTGAAGATTAGAAGAATTCATGTAGCAATTGGGAGACCTTGGTTTGGTAGAATGTGTGGAGATCTTGGGGTGACCTAATTGGATGAGCCCATTAGTGGACTTAGGAAGATTTCGATGTAGTCGTGGAGGTGGCTTGAGGAAGCTACCTAACTCTTTAATCAGGTGCATTGGACATGTCGCTATGGTGAAGTATGCAGTGATGGATAGATGTGTCAAGTTTGAGAGGATGGATGAGGTACATTAGTGTGTTGGTGCCTTAGCCATATTTGTTGAGTCATGTGGTGACTTAAAAAGTCACGACAACAGTGCCATATTTTTGACGCTAGCAAGAGGTGCAATAAATTTATGTTTTAGGATACGGATGGAGTCAACAAAGAAGTCGGCCAAGAATTGTTGGCAGTCCACCTAAATGGGAAGAACACAAACCAAGTGACTTGGGTTATGCTCACTTTCCTTTAGTATGGGACATTGGATGAGGCATAGAGAACCTTGGTGACTTGCAGATGATTGTGCGATGAATGAGAGGTTTCGAGTGGGTTGTTGGTTGAGGTTGACAAAAGTATTGATTTGGGCATTCCTAAGGCATGGAAGTTATTTGAGGTGACTCATTCTACTTGGAGAAATTTGGCCAATTCATTGGGATGTTTGAGCACTGTAGGTGTGTTGACCACATTCATTGCAGATGTTAAGTGGTGGAGAGGTGAAGGTGAGTTGATGACTTTCCTTGGTTTGGAGGATTGTGTGAACAAGCAGATTGCAGCATGAAAAGATGACTTGGACATGTGATTTTTTCTTTATTTGGAGCAACATGGTTAAGGGTGAAGCCTAAACATTCAAAGACTAGAGAGGTAGACACACAAGCATGGTCGGGTGGCAAAGTAATGGATAAAAGGTAATATGAATGTGTAGTTCTTGGTGGATATTGGATGTTTCATAATATGAATACGCAGATGAAAATGGGAAGAACGCGTCCAAGGAAGCTAGATTTGTGGACTTGATTTCAGTTTGAGTGACAAGGGAAGAGTTGGTTGAACTTGTAGATGCATGATGATTTCCCTTAACTCTTCGCAAAATTGGATGCAATGTAGACCATGTGTAGAATATTTGTTTACTGTACCATGAGGTGGACAATGGAGTCAAGTTGCCACAGATAAATTTGTTCTGGGGAGACTTCATAGTGTAGCAAGGTGAGGGGCGACCTTTCCTTGGACCCATTTTGTTGTGGAGTTGGACTAAATTCTATAAGGAAGTCAAATGTGGATGCACTAATAGGTTCGAAGTGTAGTACTTATACATTGTGGATGATCTCCTTGACGAAGATCAGATGATGGTAGGAGTAGTGAGGAAAGGGTGGATACTTTCCTTATTCTTTAGAGTTGGATGGAGTGATAGATATGTAAATGGAAAATACTAAGTTCAGGCATGGAGATGCACATTTCAAGAACTGGACGCGACCGTTGGACTAGCTACCAAACTAGTGCAAGGCTTGAGGCTATAACATTGTGCGAAGACATGATAGAATTGGTTGAAGTATGGACACAACAACAAGTTCACAAGAGTTCAACACTTAGACATTTTCGTGTTTTGATTGGAGTTGCAACAATGGAGGCAGTAGCAACAACAAAACAAAGTGTGAATGTAGCAGCGGGACAGTAACATCTTAGGCATTGCAGTTAGAGTTGGGAGGAGATGTCTTCCATCATAGTAGAAAATTTCATCGCACACAACTTTGGGCTAAGGGAAGTATGGATAGTTGCACAGGTTGAAGATGATTGTAATCCGAGTTGGAAACTTGGGGTTTCCACTTCACAAGGAAACATGGGGTTTCCACCTTGATAAAATTTGGGGTTTCCAGTTGGTACAAAACTTGGGATTTCCAGCAGACTTAGCTGTAATGGGGGCACGAATTCGGGAAAATTCTTGGAGATCGCAGAGTTTGTGAATAATTCCGAGGACAACAACAACTTGAGGTGGGGGAGGATGTAAGGTCTTCGTCTAGAAGGGTGCAAAGACCCTCTCCCAATTCCTCAAGGAGACAAAACTTGGGGTTGCTTCGACACCCACAAGTCACACTAGCTGGGAAAGTGGGCACCTAGGGTATGGAAATGCACCAAAGGGGTTTCCCAAGCATGGGGAAAAGCATTGGGTGGGAGCGACCAAGGAAAGGGGCACACTAAAGAGGTTCGGGTATGTGAGCATGAGGGGCGCACCAAGGTTGTGGTGCATCGGTCCCAAGGGACACGACGGTTGATGGGCGCACATGTTCATTTGGGAACACCGGGTCCACGAATGGGCACGACGGTTCATTTGGGTGTGATGGTTCGTGAAGGGGCACGACAGACCCAAAGGACGATTCACGATGGTGACCTTTGGATTCCATATAAAAGAACAAGGGCGCACAACCAAGGAAGGAAGATTTTCACAATAAGGAGAGAAAGATCAACTCTGTGATTCTCAGGCAGACTTGAAAGAAGAGGGGCGAGCTTCCTCAAGGAGCCAAGTCACTCCACATGGGAGGACTTGTGTTGCCTTGAGGTGATTATGTGGACAAAGTTGGGGCAACCTTCTTTTGGGTTGAGTTTGGGGAAGTATTGTTGCAGGTCTCAGTGAGGCATCTATGAGACAAAACCAGGTCTGTGTGAAGTCTTGTGACACAAAAGAGATAGTGAGTTTATGGTGGATGCACGTTTGGAGTGCTCTATACGAGTTGTGAAAGTTGTTACGACGGATGAGTCTTTGTATGACGAATCTATGTATGACTGTCTTGGTGAGGTGAGACAATTTGTGTGACTCTACCCAAGTTGTAAACTAAATCAATAATGTTCATATTGCAACACTCTCGCAATAATAAGACTTAGCCAAGTGTTAGGCACATTTTGTGACGCTCACACTATATATGTTTGTCTCTGGTTTGTTTAACAAGTGTTCTCTTTTGTTTTAAATTCGCCAAATTCGCATAAAGATTACCGAAAGTGGAGCTATATGAATACCCATATACCCCATAATACTGCGTCACTCAAATTAGTCCATTGCTGAGGTCAAGTCAAGATAATCGCGAAAATGGAGCTTTTTGAATACCGCGTTATACCGGGTCGCTCAAATCAGACCAGCCTTGAAGTCAAGTCAAGATAATCGCGTATTTTTAATTAGTGAGTGCCCAGTGTACCAATAACTCTGAAAAAGCTAGACCGGCACGGCGGCGCCAGTGAAGAGGCGTAGTCGGACATGTCGAGATTTGAATGACGAATGTGGACAGTTTAAACTTTGAATGAGGTGCGTTTTTTAATTTTTTCGAGTAATCTGTGTGTTGACCCGGGCAACTTGATTTCAATTGCGAGGTGGGTTTACGTGGGTACATCGGGTTTGTTCGGAAGACTACAGTCAAAATCTTTAATGTTTTCTCATACATCAACTGGACCTACCTGTATATATTGGTTTGTTGACAGGTTTCGGGCTTACCAGGTGGTGTGTAGTCGATAAATCAATAATCCAATGCTTTGCATCTATCGAACCCCGAAGGAAGAAAGATAGCTCTATAAACAAGGCTCTCTGTTGTTGTATGTATTGTTGCGTTTTAATCACAGCTTTTCATTGCAGAGATGGCCGCTTCCTCACAAGTTTCTCAGAATAAGCAAGAGAGAGATGAATATTGGAATGGTGGGATGGGTTTGCCCAATCCAAAGAGAACCAATATCGGAAGGTTTGTGCATGATAGTGATATCATGGCTTTACTTGAG
>ML781839.1:797814-809934 GCA_009831015.1 Picea engelmannii
TGATGGATAATGATAAACTACAATGATGAATGCATGCTTATAAATAGAAAAATGAATATATATATATGTATATTTATATTATAAACAAATTGTAAACAAATAAAGTTAAGCATGTAAAAATAAAACGAAATTAATAATGAGCGCACATACTCTGTGAGTTTTTGAAAAGAAAAGTAAAATAAAATAATATAAACAAAATAAATTAAAAAGAAAAATAGGAAAATCAAAAGGGAAAAGGGGGGAAAACCTAAGAAAAAGAGGAATTAGGGTTTGAGACTGGATAAAAGAAAGGGAGAGGGGAAAAGAAAGGGGACCTTTTTGGAGATTGGTATTGTTATGCTGCCATACTAGAGACTGGACTGATTTCTTGTAGGAGTTGGGGATTCTCAGCAAACTTGAGTGGTAGCTCATCCTTGGAGGCGAGCTGAGAAGCTAGTTACTCTATGATTGTGTGTGGCCCCTTTGCGGCTCGGGGGGCTGAGGGGGAAGAAGAGTACCCCTAGCGTTTGGCTGGGAGGTACTGGTGAGTTCTTTACGGTCGACAAGCAGGAGCAGGAGCGGCGGGAGCACAAGAATCATTGGCTGCAAGCGTTAAGGAAACCGGTATGTAAATATCTGGGCATTCTATCTTGTCGCGCGTGTTTATAACTGTAGTATTAATGTCTAATGTGCAAATTGTGGTTTCAGTGGTTATTGGTGTATTTCTTGTTAATTATGGCGCTGGACGGAGTGAGATTTTGTTTATGGGCGGGACTGTGAAATTTTTATTTATTTATTAGGGATCTGGAATTTTCTTGACAGTGGGCGTATTCCTTTTCACGATGGGCTTTGGTTTGGGGACCTTCGTTAGAGCTTACTGCCACCTCGTTTTTATACTCCGTTGCTTCGTTTTAATTTACTTGGGTTTGTTTCTTGTCTGGATTTCAATGGGCCATGTCACCTTCAGTTTTGTTGCCCTATCTTTTCTTACGCGGTGGCTGGCCGAGTTTTCCTGGATGAATAGGGTTAAGAATCCTTGCGTTTTTACTGTGATTTATTTGCGTTCATATCATGCAGTTTCTTGCGTTTTTGTTGGGCGAATAGTCTCTGTTGTTTATTTCTTATGTTATTTTGTTATGTGGTAAGTAATAAGGCAATGATTATCATAGTTCCTGTTGTTTTATTCTTAAGTTATTTGGTTATGCGATAAATACTGCCGAAATGATTATAGTCGTTCATGTTGTTTTATTCTTAAGTTATTTGGTTATGTGATAAATAATGCCGAAATGATTATAGTCGTTCCTGTTGTTTTATTCTTAAGTTATTTGGTTATGTGATAAATAATGCCGAAATGATTATAGTCGTTTCTGTTGTTTTATTCTTGTGTTAATTGTTATGTGATAAGTAATGCTGCAACAATTATAATAGTTCATGTTATTCTATTCTTATGTTATGTGTTATGTGCCGAGTAAGGCGGATGTTTTCTTGCACCGTTCATATTCTATGGGTTGGGAGGGATTAAGTTTTACAATCCATAGTTACTGATAACCTCATAGAATGGACTTGAATGGAGTTGGTTGTTGTCGTTTAATACCTCTGTATATAAAGTTCATCCCCAGTTTAAGAAAAATATATCTGTACGTTGAGCCCGATCAGCCCCTGTCTGCGCTGAGCCTGGCGATTAAGGTGCAATTTATTCATCGGTGTAACTTGGCCTTTGTTGTTGTCGTGGTTTAGGTTCTTTTCACTGCGTTGTTCTCCTTACTGTGGGCAATCCAATGGTGGGTGTTGTTTATGAAGCGTTTTTACCTTTTTCTGGGGCGTGGGACTTCCTGAGCCTTTCCCTTCACTGTCCAGAGCCCGTTCAGATCTAAAAACGTGGGCCGTCTCCACTGATAATCTACCCTTGTCCGTTGGGAGCTGCTGTCGAGTTCCTAGGCTTCTGAACCTGCCTCCACGCGCAGCTCGACTGAAGCGTTCAATCCTGGAGGCCCTCCCAGTTGTCACCACGCGCAGTTTTAATGTGCCTAGTGTGAAGAAGCGCGCTACCGATTTAAGACGGTGTCTCCTGCTCAGTGGGCGAATTGATGCTACACTTGTTCCCTTCGATTGTTCTATCAATTGCTCAGCACATTATTGCTGACCCCTTTACAGCGAATCTATGCGTTGGAACCGATAATTCATGTCAGATAATTCACCGAATGAATGGCAGGTAATTCATTAGTTGTTGTTCTCTAATTAATGGCAAATACCTTTAGTTCGTGTTTTCTATCAACCATCGAAAACCCTAGTGCGATTTTCAATAACCCTTAGCGATTCTACAGAAATAGGTTGAATTTTATGGGGCGATTTAAATTATAATAACTCCTACGTGTCTGTTCATTGGGTGAAGAGGCATCGGATTCGATCTAGAACAAGGAGATTGTATCGGTTATGTTTAAGCTGAGCCAATGCTTGGGGTAAATTTATTGATCACCTAAATGCTTTAATCACAACAAATAAAATATTCTGATTTCCCAAAGAAAATATCTATTATCCTTTAAAGAAAAAATTATTTCTAAAATCCGGGAACCGTAAAATTTACTTACAGCGTTGTCACCTTAATTTAATTTACCAGGCACGTCCGTGATCAATACAGTGTGGATTAGGTTAGTTAAACCAGCTGGGGTGTATGGTTAGTGTATGGCATTGTAATATGAAGGTGAACTGTTGATACTCTACAAATAAATGGTGGACGTGATGATTAGGGTTCTCATTGTAATAAATCTGCAATATAAAATGGATATGCCCAGTCATTTAGTGCGTTTGTATATTTAACTTCTATTATGAATTTAGTCGGCAAATTTAGTTGACATCATTTGTGGTAGGGATATCATTATCTCTTTATTGGGAATTAGTTAGTGGATCGGCAAGGGCATTATGGAAAATGTATATTTAATATGATTCTGCTCCATTTCCACACCGTCAATCTCCACTGAATTATTCTCGTGTTTTTAAATTAATAATTGTTTAATTTTCAATGATTATACCAGCGCTTGGCAATGCTAGCAATAGGCATTATTTTTAATACTTGTTATAGGCTTACATGTTAATACTATTTAATTTGAATGCAATTGACAAGGCTTGTTTAATTATTAATACTTATATTGCTTTAAGTGCAATGTGAATAGTGGTTGAATTATTCTCCATGTTTTTAAATTAATATTGTTTAGTTTTCAATGATTATACTAGTTATTGGCAATGTTAATATTAGGCATTATTTTAATACTTGTTTTATGCTTACATGTTATTATTGTTTAAATCGAATGCAATTGACAATACTTGTTTAAATATTAATAGGGATATTGTTTTAAGTGCAATATTAGTAGTGGCTTAATGGCGATGGTAATACCTATTAAATTTGCATTAATAATAGTTGTTCTAATTGGCAATGTTAATGAGGACGGTAGAATCGCAATGTCAATTTTGGATTAATTGAATGTTCGTGATGATGTTACTTTGCAAGGTTATTATTCGTTTAATTGAAATGTTAATGGTAAGGTCTAAATTGCAATGCAATGTTGGTTAGGTTATTCCAATATATGGTAACCAATTGGAAGGAAATGCAAGATAATATGGAGAATGTAAATGTTCGAGGGTTTACCATTATGGTAATGATATCGTTACTCATTTATGGCGACTAACAGATAAATGCAAGGCGCCGGTGATATTGTTTGTCCTTGATCTAGTGCAAAATGACTTTATAACTACTAATGGGGGTTGGATTTTGGGGTTTACCTTATGATAAGGTCTTCGTCGGTTATTGATAATTAATGGATCCATTGATCGAGATTGATGTCTTCGGGTCTCAATAGTGGTTGGTCGGTATTGGAGTCCTCTTGACTTGCGTCTCCCGTAGAGGTCATGAATGCCCCTGATTTTGTAGTACTTGGTGGTTTTGTATTGCGTAGTCGGTTTGTGTCGGGCGGGATATAGACACCTCTTGTAGCTTAGTAATTATGTCTGTGTGTAAATCCGGTGGAAGGAATCCAGTGCCGTATCAAGAGTCTCGAGCTGTTTAAAGGCACAGTTCCACTCTTGCGACACACTATGAGCCGTATCAGTAGTCTCGGGCTGTTTAAAGGTACAGTTCCACTACTGCGACTCTACTGTCGGATTCTTTCATTCTGTGACAGTACTGTACCTAACCCCTAGTGTCTTTTTCTGCTTACAGCTGCTAGTTGCACGCCTTATGTCCAGGGGCGTTATTTCTTGTTGTCACTGTGATATGCCGGGTCGTCTTGGTTGTGTTCGTCTTACTTGCGTCTTGTTGGTTCGAGTGGTGACGTAGAGTCGAAGGGGTTGTTACTTCTACACGCGCGCACACACTTTAAACACACGGTTAAAACAAAAAAAAAAATTGCACCTGTTTCGGTGTTGTTGTCGTAACCAGGAGGGGTGTTACAGTTTCCACTTCAGAAGGAAACATGGGGTTTCCACCTTGACAGAATTTGGGGTTTCCAGTTGGTACAAAACTTGGGATTTCTAGTAGACTTAGTTGTAATGGGGGCACAAGTTCGGAAAAATTCTTGGAGATCGCAGACTTTGTGGATGTTTCTGAGGACAAAAATGACTTGAGGTGGGGGAGGATGTAGGGTCTTCGTCTAGAAGGGTGCAAATACCCTCTCCAAATTCCTCAAGGAGACAAAACTTGGGGTTGCTTTGACACCCACAAGTCACACTAGTTGGTAAAGTGGGCGCCTAGGGCATGGAAATGCACCAAAGGGGTTTCCCAAGCAATGGGTGGGAGTGACCAAGGAAAGGGGCACACCAAAGAGGTTTGGGTATGTGAGCATGAGGGGTGCACCATGGTTGTGGTGCACCGATCCCAAGGGACACGATGGTTGATGGGCACACATGTTCGTTTGGGAACACCGGGTCCACGAATGGGCACGGTGATTCCTTTGAGTGTGATGGTTCATGAAGGGGAAGGACAGACCCAAAGGAAGATTCACGATGGTGACCTTTGGATTCCATATAAAAGAACAAGTGCGCACAACCAAGGAAGGAAGATTGTCACAATAAGGATAGAAAGATCAAGTCTGTGATTCTCAGGCAGACTTGAAAGAAGAGGGGCGAACTTCCTCAAGGAGCCAAGTTGCTCCACATGGGAGGACTTGTGTTGCGTTGAGGTGATTATGTGGACAAAGTTGGGGCAACCTTCTTTTGGGTTGAGTTTGGGGAAGTATTGTCGTAGGTCTTAGTGAGGCATCTATGAGACAGAACCAGGTCTGTGTGAAGTCTTGTGACAGAAAAGAGATAGTGAGTTTATGGTGGATGCACGTTTGGAGTCCTCTGTACGAGTTGTGAAAGTTGTTACGATGGACGAGTCTTTGTATGACGAATATATGTATGAGTGTCTTGGTCAGGTGAGACAATTTGTATGACTCTACCCAAGTTGTAAACTAAATCAGTAATGCTCATATTGCAACTCTCTCGCAATAATAAGACTTAGCCAAGGGAGTCTTCTCCATCAAATGAGCCTACAAGATAAAATACAATCACCACAGACTAGTGAAAGAGGAAATGGGAAAGGATATGGACATGTCGAGATTTGAATCATGAATGTGGTCAGTTTAAAGTTTGAATGAGGTGCATATTTTAATTTTTTCGGGTAACCTGTGCGTACCCGGGAAACTTGATTTCATCTGCGAGGTGGATTTTACTGGTACATCGGGTTTGATAGGAAGACAATAGTCAAAATCTTTAATGTTTTCTCATCCAACAACTGCAACGACCTTTATATATTGGTTTGTTGGTAGGTTTCGGGCTTACCAGGTGGTGTGTAGTCGAAAATTCAATAATCCAATGCTGAGGTCAAGTCAAGATAATCGAAAAACTGGAGCTATCTGAAAACCCCTTAAACCGCGTCACTCAAATTAGACCAGCCTTGAAGTCAAGTCAAGATAATCGCGTAGAGATTTTGATTGTTAAAGGAGATGCGCTTTTCTATTAGGCAAGGCAGCAGATGTGTCATACATGTCGAGATTTCAATCACGAATGTGGTCAGTTGAAACTTTGAATGAGGTGTGTTTTTTTAGTTTTTCGAGTCACCTGTGTGTAGTGTACCCAGACCACTTAATTTCGATTGCGAGGAGGGTTTACGTAGGTACATCAGATTTGTTATGAATATTATAGTCAAAATATTTAATCTTTTCTCATCTATCAACTACAGCTACCTCTAATCTCTTCTCATACAATAACTGCAACTACCTGTATATATTGGTTTGTTGACATTTACCAGGTGGTCTTGATCAACCAGATATCGGATTTACAACGCGCAGCATAGTAACAAATATTGGGCACCACAAAAATTCATCGATGAACTCTCATGACTTACCACACAGTGGGAAGACTACTCGATTAACTGCGCGTTGTGATGAACACTTATGAACGATTTCGAGATATTTAACATATAAACTCAAAAATTCTCATAAAAATGTGAACGATGCTTGTGCTCTCATATTACTTTGATTACCTTAAGATATTGTTGTTGTTTCTCTGCTTGTGTGTCTATCTCTCTCTCTGTCTCTCCATGTATATGTTGATTGTCTACAGGCTTAGACATATATGGAAAAGCCTAAAACTAGCCGAATTAACATTTAAGACACATAAATTCAAGTGACTCTTACCTACTTAATTGGATTCTAGAAAGATTAAGATCGACTCCATTTAATAACTTCCCTTCTTGGCGACTGAAAAAGACTAAGCTTGTGTAAATGTAAGTTTAAACTAAATAAACCGTAGTTGCATACTGACTAACTCACTGACTGACAAATCAACGGAGACATAAACTTCACCGACTTGTAATAACTATTTCCAACACTCCCCTTTAATTATAAGTAGGTGGGATTACAAAAATTTTACATCAAAAATTGAATTGACATATATTGTTACACATCTATTACTGCGCAGAATCATCTATTACTGTGCAAACTCCCATATTACTACACAGATGCTGAAATGCATCTCTTGCTAAAGCTTTTGTAAAAGTGTTTGTGACTTGTTCTTTTGACTTGCAAAATTCTAAACAAATCTCTTTGTTATTCACCAATTATATGATGAAAAGATACCTTGTATCAATATGCTTGGTTTTCTTGTGAAGCACATGATTCTTTGATAACATGATGGTTGAATTGTTGTCACAAAGTACTGTTGTTCCTGCAACAAATATTTTAACATTCTTCTCATCGAAACTGCTTGACAAACTATGCTTATAGTTGTGACATACTCTTCTTTTGCTGAAGACAGAGTCACTATGGGTTGCTTCCTTAATTCCCATGATACTATACATGTTCCAAAATGAAACGTGTACTGAGAGGAACTTTTCTTGTCATCTATGCTCCCTCCACAATCATTGTCAGTGTATCCAATGAGTTCGAAATCTTTTGAAGAAGAATATCTAATGTCAAAATCTTTTGCTCCATTCACATATCTCAGATTTCTCTTTCCTGCCTTCGAATGTGATTCTTTTGGATTTTCCATGAACATTGAAATCATGCTCATGCCATACATAATATTAGGCTTTGTTGTTGTTAGATACATAAGACTTCCTACCAGGATTTTAAACAGTGTGGGATCCACTTTGGACCATTCATCTTCTTTGCTTAACTTTAATATTGTTATGACACGTGTTGGGGTTTCTTTGGAATTTATCATATTGAATATTTTCAATATTTCATGCGCATACTTAGATTGTGAGATAAATATACCAACGTTGGACAAGTGAACTTCAATACGCAAAAAATCTCATAAGCCCTAAATCAGTCATTTCAAATTCATCGTTCATGACTGACTTGAATTCTTCTATGCAAAAATGACCTATAAAAAGAAAATCATCTACATATAAGGAAACAATTAGCATGTTACCTTGTTGATTTTCTCTGATGTACAATGTTTGCTCACATTCACTTCTTTGAAATCCATTCTGTGTGAGATATGAATCTATGAGACTGTACTAAGCTCTCGAAGATTTCTTTAATCCATGCAATGCTTTCTTCAATCTGTACACCTCGTCTTCCTGTCCTGGAACCTCATAGCCTTGTGGTTGTTCCACATACACTTCTAAATGTCTATTCAAAAATGTTGACTTTACATCCCTTTGATAAACTAGCCATTTGTTTCGTGCGACAATGGCTAACACAGTTCTGATTGTGTCCATGCGTACAACTGGTGCAAATGTTTCATTGAGATCAATACCAGGTTGTTGTGTAAAACCTATTGCAACTAATCTTTCATTGTGCTTTTGCACATTTCCTTCTGCATCTTGGTTGGTTTTATAAATTCACTTCACTTATCACATCGTTGTGTTCCGGTACATATACTAACTTCCATCTCTAATTGTTCTCTATGCATATGATTTCTTAATCCATTGCTTGAGCCCATACATCATCTTTGACAATTTCTTCAAAAGTTAATGGATCATCTCTTTGTGAAAACAAAGAAAAAATTGAAAATGAATTTGGTGTGTCCTCATTATAGATGTCACGTAGACTTCTTGTCTTCCTTGATAACAAACTTGCTAATGTTGGATCTGGGGATGTAGAACTACTTGGACTGATTACTGGTGTTTGTTGTTCTCTAGGTGTAGATTGCATTCCTATTGATCTTATTGTAGTAGTTTGTGTTGCGTTTTGTGTCGTAGTTGTAGAAGGAACTGCACACTGACTTGTACATGGTGTTTGAACCACTTCATCTTTTGTATCATCAAGCTCAATAACATTAAAAATTTGGTTTTCTTTGTTATTCATCCATCCCATGCTTCATTCTCCAAGAACTGAACATCATGACTGATTATGACTTTTCTAGCGACATGATCATATAACTTGTAACATTTTGTTTCTTTAGAATACCCCAAAAATATACATTTATTCCCTTTCTTGTCCAACATATTTCTGAGCTCATATGGAACATCTGCATATGAGACACAACCAAAAAAAATTAAGTGCACCACATTATGCTTCATTTATGTCTAGGCTTCTTGAGGAACTTTGTTCTTCACACTCTTTGTTGGACATCTATTCAAGATGTATATTGCAGTTTCTACTACCTCAACCCAATACTCATTTGACAAATGTTTGGCTTCCAATATACTACGCTCCATTTCCATGATGGTTATGTTCTTTCTCTCTATGACACCATCCTGTTGTGGTGTATACCACGCAGTAAATTTCTTGTAGATGGCATGAACTTTACAAAATTTCTGAAATTCTCTTGAGATATATTCTCCTCCTCTATCAATTCTTAGAAACTTGATGTAGTAACCACTATGCTTCTCCACAAGTGATTTAAACTGTTGAAAACAACCCAATGCATCATATTTATATTTTAGAAAATAAATCCATGTCTTTCTTGAGAAATCATCAATAAATGTCAGAAAATATGTATTGTCTCCTATATATGGTGTTTGCATTGGTCCACAAATGTATGAATGTACAATTTCCAGTGGATATTTTTCTCTGCAAGACTTGCCAACTAGAAATGATTCTCTATGCTTCTTCCGAAAAATGCAGCCTTGACATATTCTTTCTGGTTTTTCAATTAATGGAAAACCTTTTACCATATCCTTTGTGTGTAGCAACTTCAGACCTCTAAAGTTTAAATGTCCAAATATGAAATGCCATAGCCAAGAATCATCCTGTACTTTAGATTGAAAAGTTTCCTACATTTATGTGCCACTTTCTCCTTTTTTGATACTGCGTGCACTATTTTCTTCATTGGAACTACGCTCAGTTTCTATTGTAAATGCAGTGTCTAACTATGCATCTTTTTCTTTATCAACAAATTTCACTATATTTCTCTTCATGGTTGGCTTCAATGTCAATGGAAACATTTTGTTACTTGTCATCTAGATTCTTGAAATAACTTGATTGCTTGGATATCTGTCCATAATCACACAATGATTATCTTCCATGTAGATTTTGTATCGTTTTTGTAACAAATGTCCCATGCTCATAAAATTATGTTTCAGAACAGAAACATAATATACATCGGACATAAATTTTTCTTCTCCTTGTTTAGTTAAAATATTTATACTTCATTTTCCTAAGAAAGTGACTTGGATATATGTTCCAAGTGTAACTTTAGATTGGACTGACTTATCCAAACTAGAAAACAATTATATATTTCTTTTCATGTGGTTACTCCAGCTTGAATCTAGATACCAGATGTCATAGAGACTTTCTTAAGCAATGTTGCATTCAACCTGGGGAAACTATAGGCATTGCTTCATCGCGTGCCATAAACATAGAACTGGAGGGATTGTTTGCGTCGTGTGACTGATATTGAACTTGTTTTTTTTTGTTATATTGTCTCTTCCCGCACTCATATGATTAATGTCCATACTTTTTACAGTAATGGAACTGAGTCTTTGATTTGTCAGTTCTCTGACCACTTGAGTGACTTTTATTTTGACTTTGTCCTCTTCCACCAGTATTTCCAGGACTGTTGTTGGGTCCACCTCTGACATAACTTCTTCCTTTTCCTCTAGAATTAGCTCTCCCCCTTCCTCTTCCATGAATTATAGATACTACGTGGAAAATGAATTATTTAATGACATACTTGACCTATTCAATCTATGTTCATGATTAATGCAGGAAGCTTGAAGTTCATCTAGACTAAACTAACTCAGATCTTTGCTTTCTTCCAGATTCACAACAAGGGCATAAAATTTAGGAGGAAGACTCTTAAATAACTTCTCAACAACTTTTCTATATTCTATGGTTTCACCATGAGACTTAATCTAATTTATCATGCTAATAGCATGGGTATAAAAGGAATCTATTAAATCTGTATCTTTCATTGACAAAGTTTCAAAATCTCTTCTAAGAATTTGTAGTTTTGAAGTTTTGACTTTGTCCATACCTTGATAAGAGGTTTTTAATATGTCCCATGCCTCCTTGGCTTTCTTTGATGATGCAACTCTTAGGAGTATGCTCTCATACATGGCTTGATGTATGTAAAACATCATCTTTCCATCCTTCTTCCGTTGATCTTTCAAAGAATCATTCTCAGCTTGTGTGAGTGCATTGTATGTTTCCTGGTCTATTGGTTCCACATAACCATTCTCGTCTATCTCCCATAAATCTTGACCTCTAAATAAATCCTTCATGGTCATGGACCATAACTCATAACTTCTTCTTGTAAAAGTGGGAGGTTGCATATTTGAAGTAGAAGACATATTCCACCTTATAATAGAGCTACTGGTTTTGAACTTGTTCTAATCAACCTGCTTCGATAAAACTACTCTTGATCAACATGCTCTCATACCAGATCTCAAATCTACAATTCACATGGAAAATGTGTGCAATGCACTGACAAACACTACATGCCACAAAACTTCATTGCTGAACTCTCACGACTTACCGCGTAGTGGGAAAACTACTCGATTTACTGTGCACTGTGATAAACACTTCATGAAGGATTTCGATACATAGAAATAAACAGAGTGCTATACTTAGCATATAAACTCATAAATTCTCATGAAAATGTCAACACACAAAATACTTGATATTGGAAGGCTTGTAATGTGTAGATCTTGAATAATCTGGATTTAGTGGATCCGAGCGAACGATTTTAGACCAATGTAGCGTCTGAACAAGATCACAGATCTTAAGAAAAATTTTGTATTTTGTATTTTTTTAGTGCGAGATACACAGAGTTTACATTTTTGTTTAGCTAAAGTTTTAGTCTATATTTGCACAAACTGTTTTAGAAGCTTTGTTGCCTTGCTATTTAATTGAATCAAAGTAACTTTCCAGTGCATTACAACATACTCATTATGAGCTTACCATGTTATTTACAGAAATTGAAACAAAGTGGAGGGATAACAATCATTCCTCACAATCATCCAAACTAAACCCAATTGACTATAATATCAACCATTCCAAAATTCTTTTCTACTGATTTTTTTTTGAAAAAGTGACTATACAATTGATATACAAAATATTACATATGAATTGTGTAGCCACTCTTTCAAACAATTTCAGTATAGCCAATTGTTAAAAGTTTTTTCGAATGGTTGATATTAGTGATAATATAATTTGCAATATCATTTTGACGTCACTTGGCTAACTGGTTGATCTTGGTGAGAGCATAAATATG
>ML781839.1:816631-829760 GCA_009831015.1 Picea engelmannii
TGGACAGTTCATTGGGATGTTTGAGGATTTTAGGTGCGTTGACCATAGTCATCGCAGATGTTGAGATGCAGAGAGGTGACTCGAGGGAAGAAGGTGAGTTGAGGAATTTCCTTGGTTTAGAATATTGTGCAAATAGGAAGATTGYAAYATGAAGAGATTACTTGGACATGGGAGCTTCTCTTTGTTTGGGGAAGCATGGTAGAGGGTGAATCCTAACCATTCCAAGACATAGAGAGGTAGAAACAATAGCATGGTTTGGTATTGAAGTAATGGGCTAAAGGAAATATGGGCGTGTAGTTCTTAGTGTAGATGGGACGTTTCATATCCAAAGACATAGATGAATATGGGGATAATTTCACCAAGGAAGCTAGACTTGTGGACTTGATCACAATTTTAGTCGCAAGGGTAGATCTAGTTGGACGTGCATATGCATGATGATTTCCCTTAACTCTTCACAGACTTGGATGCGATGTAGTCTGTTTGTAGAAGATTGGATTACTCTACCATGCGGTGGAAAATGGAGTCATGTTTCCACAAATGACTTTGTTTTGGGGTGATTTCATAGTGAAACAAGGTGAGGGTGGACCTTTCCTTGGTATGATATTGTTTTGTAGGTGGACTAAATCGTTGAAGGAAGTCAAAGTATGAATGTACTAGTAGATTTGAAGTGCATCTCTTAGATATTATGGAGGATATCCTTTATTAAGATTGGAATGATGGAAACATTAGTGAGTCAAGGGTGGATATTTTCCTTAGTCTTTGGAGTTGGATGGAATGAAAACGATGCATACGTAAAAGACTAAGTTTGGGCATGAAGATGAACACTTAAAGAAATTAATGAGATAGTTCGACTAGCTACCCAACTAATGCATGACTTGAGGCTATTGCATTATGTAAAGACATGATAGAGTTGGATGAATTATAGATGCAACAACAAGTTCCCAGGATTTCAACACTTAGACATATTCATGTTTTGATTGAGGTTGCAACAATGGATGCAACAACACCAACATAACAAAGTGTGATCCTCATAGTGAGACAATGGCATCTTGAACATTGCAAATAGAGTTGGGGAGGAGACATATTTCCATCGTAGAAAATAGTTTGCTTGGACACAAATTTGGGTAGAGGGTAGCGTGGAAAGTTGCACAAGTTGCGAATGATTGTAGTGTGATTAGGAAAGTTGGGGTTTCCACTTCACAAGGAAACTTGGGGTTTCCACTTAAGAAGAATTTGGGGTTTCCAGTAAGCAAACAATTTGGGGTTTCCAGTAGACTTAGCTACGATGGGGGAACTAGTTTTGGAAGAGACTTGGAAATCACACACATTGTGGATGTTGTCGAAGACGACAACAACTTGAGGTGGGGGGATGTAAGGTATTTGACTAGAAGAGCACAAATACCCTCTCCCAAGTCCTCAAGGAGACAAAACTTGGGGTTTGTTTGAAATTCAAGAGTCACACTAATTGATAAAGTAGGAACCTTGGGCATGTGAATGCGCTGAAAAGATTTCCTAAACCTGCAACAAAGAATTGGGAGAAACCAATCAAGATAAGAGGCACACCAAAGATATTTTGGCACGTCGACATGAGGAGTGCACCAAGGTTGGGGAGGGTCAGTTCTAAGGAACATGACGATTGGTGGGCACACTAGGTCCAAAAAGGGGTGTGATGATTCATTTGGGTGTGATGGTTCATGAAGAGCCATGACACACCCAACAGACGTGATGATTCATTATGGTGACCTTTGGAGTCCATGTAAGAGAAAAAGGGCGCATAATGAAAGAAGGAAGATTGACACAATAAGGAGAGCGAGACCATCTTTGTGATTATGAGGTAGACTTGGACAAAGAGGGGCGATCTCCCTCAAGGTTCCAAGTTGCTCCACATGGGAGGTGTGATACCCCACGACTTGAAACTTTGACAATTATTATTATTTTTATTTTTAGAATTTTATTTATTTTTCCAAAAGACACTTTACTCTATGGACCAAATGTGAAATGTAAAAATTTATTATTTTATGAAAATAAAGCACCTATGGAAAATGGGGTGCATGTTGAATAAGTTGTTAAAGAGGGGGTTAGAAATCCAAACAGGTTGGCCAAGTGGTAGCAGACTGAGACAAGTTGTGGAGTAACTCAACTACAAAAGACACATTCCATATTTATAGGAGAATCTATGAACATGTGTAAAACTAAATCTCACAGGTGGTTAGTGAGTAGGAGGCTCAAGAGAAGTTTCACAAGTCCTAGGAAAAATAAAAGGAAGTCATGGAAAGGCAATGGGATGCCATTATATGATGAGAAATTATAGCTTTGAAAGGATACACACTGATTGTTGACTTAACACAAATAAATTATATTATTACAAACAACAAGATGGTACTCATAATTCTGCAAGAGGCAACGTAGGCATCCCCTTGGATTCCGAACTCAACTCAGGGATGACAGAGTTTGAAAGAGACTATAGTCTACGGTTGGGAGGAACAAAGTCTTCAACGTGTGGTTTCCCCAAGTTCTAGATTTTACTTCCTTATTATTATTATGCCGATCTTAATATTTACTGTATGTTAATGTGTTCAAGATTAATGGTTATGAATTATTTAAAAATTTAAATAAGTCATAATATTATTAGATCTATGTGTTGTTACAAGAAAATAAACGCAAACAATAGGTTCATACATAAAGTTTGTTGGAAGCAAAACTATATTTATTTTGTTGTTAGATCTATGCATAGTGTTATAATACCAGTGACAAAACCAAAAATAAATCATGGGCAAGTCTAGCTATTAAATCAGGAAGTGTATCCAAATAAAGAATCTATATTAAGGAACATAGTTCAATTAGAGTATCAGAACCCTAAAAACATAGATAACAATTTTGAAGCCAAAACTTTTAAAGAATATATATATATTTACAAGTCTATCTAGTTGACTAGCTCGATAGATTGTACAAATAGTGAGGTCACATGTTGTGAAATCATGCATTGAACATAGTTGGCGATGGAACCTGAAAACCTTTTCCAAGTGAGGGTATTCTTATAATCCATGGTACCAACCTCCTCACCACCTATAGAGTGGTAATTAAATAGTTTAGAAAGTTGTACAAGTCCAAGTAAAACAAATAGAATTCAAATACATAAAAAAACGAAAACGAACTTACCATGGAAGTTCAAGGAGATTCTTGTGTCTCCTCCTGTCACCAATGAAAAGCATGCGAATGCTGAAGGATGTTGGAAAACTGATGGGTACCCATCACAATAATGAACATGGACCATCATTAGTTAAAAATACCCAAGTAAAATCTTTTAGCAAAAACTCAATTCATTGTGCACATAAAGAGAATAAATCTAAGAACATTACTATAATATGTGTGAAATACCGCAAATATTCAACGTTCTCAAACAATAATTCTAACTGAGAATTAGGACGAGTAAAGTAAACAATTTGAGATTTTTTAACCATACACTTGAAACCACAGAAGTAAAAACAAAATATATAACCTTATGAGTTATTAAAATTCTTTTAAGGAAAAATCGAACCACATAGTTTATATTTTTTTGGGTTCAATCGATAAGCCTCGAAATCCAAGTAAAGAATATTCAAACCACAGGCTAACCATAACCAAGAAACACGAGGACTCGAAATGTATTTTACAGTCATGACATTAAAAATACACACACACACACACAAAGTCTGCCAAGGAAAACCATACATAAATGTATTAACAAAAACCGAAGAAATAACGTATGAACAAAGGCTAATAAGCTGAAAAATTTACGAGGATAATAAGATGAAAGCCCTAGTTCCTAGATACACGGGAAGTTGAAATGGGTAGAAGGAAAATTCCATAATAACATTACCATTAGAGATGCCACCTTTTGAAATTGACCATCTGCAAGCTAGAAAATATGTGAATATCCTGACTCTTTCAAATAATCTTTATTGTGATCAAAAATCAGTTCTAGGAAGTAAATATTCACTACTATAACTCATAAACTCTCAAGGAATGAGAGGGTTTAGTTTAAACTATCAAACTCTTAAAAACCTCTTATGATGAACGCAAAGTTGAAAAATAAAAAATGCAAAATGAGCCAAGTTCGGGAGAGGTCATAATGGTCTAAGGATCTGACAAGAAAACATAAAAGTTCTGAGCATATTTACTCGACATGTAAGATTCCTCAGGACATACACCATTGAAATCTCATGATATGGTAAACCATACAGGTGGTGCACGCAGGAACGATGCATGGTAAATTCTCCCTATTATACTTCCTAAGTGAATAGAGTAATTGCATGCATTGAATGATGTTGGTTTATGATTAATTATTAATTTGGATCAAGTGCACACCTTGAGATAATGTTGATTATTGTTGAATTAAATGGTTGATTAAGCGAGTTCCTTGATGTGAAGTAGATGTCTTCTTTTTTTCCTTGAAAATAAAATGAACTTGCTTACATTGTGCCTTAAATTATGTCGTTGTATAATTGATTTACTAATTAAATTCTCTTGTGCCTTGGAATTTATGTGATGTGTGATTAGTTATTAGAACACTATTGCATCATTGATTATCATTGATGTTGTTGATATAACTAGTTGGTTTTTGGACTTGATTGTGTTAGTGGGATGTAGACACCTTCTTGTTCCTCAGAACAATCATCAACCCTGAGACCTTCAATAATCAAAATCCAGCGGATGAATCCTCGGTTTGAGCATTTCTTATGTGTCTTGGATGTCCTAACCTTGCAGGGTAGGTTGGGCCGATAGTTTCTCTGTGTTTTCTCGTGATGAGTTGATCTTGCTTCCCCATTTATGTTGCTTGTTGATTTGTGTCGTTATCTAATACAATGATGTGTTAATTATGTGTCATTACTAATGTTGATTGATGCATTGGTTGCATCGTTATGGATTACGAAGATGAGTCGCTTGTAATGCTTTTAATTATGATGTCAATGATTAGGCGCTGCAAAGAAATATGTGTTGAGGTTAATTTCCTAATGCTTTAAAAAAAATGAACTTTTGTACTTAGCTTTCCTAGTCATAATGGAGGGGCCGTTACATATGGTGTTAGATCGGGTTCAACCCTACAACTTGGGATCATTACGCCTTCTACTGTATCAAGCGCTTCATTAATAACTTATCATTAACTAAATTGAATTGTTTCCATGCAGGTAATCATGGTTAGAGGATGTCGTAGAGGAAGACAACGTGGTGCTATGGGAGGAGGTGTGACGCCTCCAGTAGCATCCATGCCAGGGGGGTCTAACCCTCAAGGAGAAGAGAAGGTAATTGGATAGGAGAAGATTGTTGTGGGCGATGTGGTTGGGTTGATGAGGTCCTTTCAGAGGATGTCAAAGGCCTTTATTAACTGACTAGATAGAGTTGAGGTCAGGGAACCTATACCCACCGAGGGTCCACAACGCACCCCAGTCGGTATTGACAACATTCACAGAGAAATCAAGAAGGTTAAGTTTCCTGAGTTTGTGGGTGCCACAAATGATGCAACCACTGTGGCATGGTTGGAGAACATGGCGATGTGCTTCCCACTTCCCGACTACACCTCTAACATGAAAGTATGCATGGAAGTATTTTAGTTGAAGGGGAGCGCTTTTCTATGGTGGAAGACGCCCCTTCCATAAGTGAACATGGCCATCGAAGACATGTCATGGGAACTATTCGAGGAGAGGTTCCAGGGGAGGTATTTGCTAGAGAAATTCATTAAGCTCCAAATCAATGAGTTCAATGCCTTATGATAGGGAGGGCATATGGTGCCCGAGTATGATGCTCAATTCATGGAGATTTTCAGGTATGATCCACATTTTAACACTGAGAATATGAAGGTCAACAAGTTTTTTTTGGGCCTTAACGTCAACATTCATGGGAACGCGAGGATCCTAATGCCTCAGACTTTGCACAATGCAGTCCAGAAGGGCCTCATAGCTAAGGAAGAGCTAATTAGTGGGAGTCATGGCAGGATTCCTATGAGACTGATGGGACAGACAACATCTCGTGCACAACATCAAATACCAGCTAGAAATTCATCATGGTTTCGAGGTACTCTAAGAGGATTCACATTCACGACACCACGATGATCAACTACTCAAAAAAGTACTCCCTATAGAGGACCACAACTTTAGCAGCAACGTTGTCCACAACAACAACAGTTTATACCTGTTCAGTAGAACAGACCAGGGCTACAAGCCGGTAGGCTGACAACTTCTACTTCGGGGACTAGGAGTACTGGGTCGAAGACCAGATGTTGGACATGTGGAGAGCCAAATTACTAGCGCGACTATCCAATTGAGAGGGCTAGAGCAGTCAGGTCATCCACACACACTACATTTGGATATTTCGGCAAGGCCCAAATGATTTTTGCAGCGGTGAATATTCGCCAGGCTGAGCACCAGTCTACTGTTCTCGAGATGTCAGGTACCATCGTTGACCAAACCTTTAGTATTTTGATAGATCTCAGTGCTACTGAGAGATTTATTTCTAGTGCAGCGCTAAAAATAATTAAGGTAAAGGTAGTCGAACAGGATGAGTTTAGCTACATTCAAATGTCTTCAAGTGCTAAGAACAAGGTTAGAGGAAAGGTTATAGAATGTAGCCTCAATAATTTGTAACAAAGGCCAACCCATATGTCATGATATTAGGATATTATGATGTCATGATCAATATGGATTGGTTGGAATTGCATGATGCGATACTTAACTATAATAAAAAACGGTTGAGTTTGACCGATGATGAGGGGAAGAGATGAGTGATTGTAGGAAGAAACTAAGGAGTTTTTTGAAGGTTCATTTCTTCCCTACAACTACGAAAGAGCATGTGCAAAGGATGCAAGCTATATTCAATCCTAGCGCTGAATGACAAGGGTGTGGAGGAAGGATTAGAAAACCTTCTGGTAGTATGATAGTTTGTGGATGTTCTCTCAGAAGATTTATCAGGTTTATCGCCCAAAAGAGAGGTAGAATTTACCATCGACTTAAAACCTGGGACTGAACAGATAAAAAGAACGCCTTATCGGATGTCGACCCCTGAGTTCCAACAGTTGAAAATGAAACTGAAGGAGTTGTTGGACCTAGGACTTATACGTCCAAGTGTGTCACCTTGGGGTGTGCCTGTTATTTTCATACAGAAGAAGGATGGGTTTTGGAGACTCTGTATTGACTACCATCAATTGAAGAAGACAACAATCAAGAACCAATATCTGTTTCTAAGAATAAATGATTTGTTTGACCAAATGAAGGGCACAACTATGTTTTCAAATATTGACTTGAGATTAGGATATCACCAGTTATGGATCAAAGAGGAAGACATTCCTAATACTGCATTTAAGACGACGTTCGGGCATTGCGAGTTTACCATTTTACCGTTTGGACTGACAAACGCTTTGGGGGTATTCATGAGCTTGATGAATGGGGTGTTCCAAGAATACTTGGACAAGTTTTTTCAAGTATTCATTGATGACATATTGATACATTTTTGGACGACGAAAGAACATGATGAACATTTACGCTTGGTACTACAGTGTTTACGAGAGAGCAAATTATACGGGAAACTATCGAAATTCTCTTTTTATCGATCGAGGATTCATTATTTGGGGAATGTTATCTTCGGCGAATGCATTGTTGTGGATCCAACGAAGGTGGAGGATATTATGAAATGCGCTGCACTAATTAACGTACCTGAAGTACATATCTTCATGGGCTTAGAAGGATATAATTGACGGTTTGTCGAAGGTTTTTCGAATATAGAAAATCCGATTATGAAATTGCAGAAGAAAAATAAGAATTTTGTATGGACTGAGAAATGCACAGAAGAATTTCTAAGGCTCAAGGATATATTGACGACAACGTCGATACTAATAGTCCCCGACATGGACGAGGACTTCTTGGTATGCACAGACGCATCCAAGGAAGGATTAGGAAGAGTCTTGATGTAAGGCGATCGAGTGATCACTTATATAGCAAGGAAATTAAGAAAATATGAAGAGAACTATGTGATGCATGATTTGGAGTTATTGGCCATTGTGTATTCCCTGAGAGTGTGGAGAAACTACCTGATTGTATGAAAATTTGAACTAAAAATAGACCACTATGGCTTGCAACAATTTTTTACGCAAAGTGACTTGAATGCATGACAGAGGCGTTGGTCAGAATTCCTTAGAGAATACGATTTTGAGATTACTTACATAAAAGGAATGGTGACCAAAGTGGCAGATGCGTTGTTTCGATGACCACACATATTTTTAGTGATACCTCTTTAGATATATATTTGAGAAAATATTCTAACTATATAGCATGACGATGACTGATATAAAGAGGTTAAGGAAAATGTCAGACGAGACACCATGTTGGGACCTATGTTTGAAGGATATTAATTGGACAGTGATGGATTAATGAGGTATAATAACTGGATTTATGTACCTCCTAATGATGATTTGATCAATTTGATCTTAAACGAAGATCATAGAGAAGTGTATATGGCTCAGTCATGAGTCATGAAGATTAGGGTAGACCTTAAGCCCTTATTCTTCTAGAAAGGAATGAAGGCATACATAGTTAACTACATGACGAGGTGTCTGGAATGTCAACAAGTAAATGATGAACATAGATATCCGACATGATTACTACAACCACACGCTATTCTAGAATCAAAATGGGAGGTCATTTTGATGGAATTTATTGTTGGATTGCTATTGACGACAAGGAGGCACGACTCAATTTTCGTGGTAGTTGACACTCTAACGAAGAGTGCCTATTTTATTCCTATGCATACGACGTATCAGGCACCAAACATAGCTAGAGTTTTTATCAATGAGATTGTAAGATTGCATGTGTGCCTAAAAGAATCATATATGATCGAGGATCGATGTTTACAGGACGATTTTGGACTAGTTTCCAAGAGGTCTTGGGAACCCAACTTAAATTTAGTACAACATATCACCCAAAGACAGAAGGGAAGATAGAAAGACTGAACCTAATATTGGAGGATATGTTTTGTATGTACGTGATGGACCAATAGAAGCGTTGGGAGGATTTCTTGCCATTGGTAGAGTTTGTGTACAACAATAACTATCAAATTACAATTAATATGGCACCATTTGAGTTTCTTTATGGGTGTCCATGTCAGACGCCTTTGAGCTGGGATCGACTTGAGGATAGGGTCCTGGTAGGACTAGAGGTGATCCAAAAACTGGAAGAAAAAATACAAAAGATAAGACAAAGGATTAAAGAAGCAGAAGATCAACATAAGAGTTATGTCGATGTGCGTCGCGTTGACCATAATTATGAAGTTGGTGATCGAGTTTTCTTGCGGGTGAAACTGCACAAGATTTCGATGAAGTTTGGAAAGGGTACTAAATTCTCTCTTAGGTTTGTGGGACCTTTTGAATTTGTGGAAAAGAAAGGGCCCATGGCCTATCGACTAGCGTTGCATGATTATTTGAGGCGTATGCACTATGTTTTTCATTTGTCTGTTTTGAGACATCATGTTAGTGATCCTACACATGTAATTGACATGAGTTCCTTGCATTTTTCATATGAGGGTGCACTCACGGTGGAGCCAATCCACATTTTGGACCATCACATTTGGTAGCTACAACGTCGAATAGTCGATCAGGTGAAGGTTCAATGTGAAAATTGTAGTCCACACTCGGCTACCTCGGAGGATGCACATGCTATGCACTAGCAGTTTCCATATTTATTTGATAGTTAGACATTTAGATATTGTCAGATGCTTGATTTACTACATTTATATACTGTGAAACTTCGAGATGAAGTTTTTAAAAAAAGGGGGTGTATGTAACATCCCACTCTTGAAAGCACATGCTATTGAATTATTCTTTGAGGACACTTGCGTGCAAGTGAGATGGTTTTAGTATATGGTTGTCTGTTTCGCTTATGGATTCTTATGATGATGTTGAGGGATTATGATGTTATATTATTTAATATCTATGTATTGACAAGTGCTATTGACGAGTTTTCCTTGAGTGTGCAGGACACTTGACAGATTGAGGATTTCGATGGAATCAATGGACCTCCTTGGACTCTATATTGAGTCAGGGAGTGGATTTTATTTATTTGAGTATTTAATTTATGCATATGTGATATATGATCAGGTATATTATAATTTTGTTTATGGACCAGTATTAGTTTTTCGTTGATGGATGCAGGTTGGAGATTTCTTGCTAATGTGACTCACATAAGGAGTAAAGGGGCCATGCACATCAACCAAATATTCAGGGAGAGGTCTGGAAGCATCCCTAGCACAACCTAATAGCACTCCCACTGTGGCTGAAATTGTAGGTTAAAAATTACCTAGTTCAAGATATCCACGATGTCGTGAGGGAAGAATGAGACAGTCGCTCATGAAGATTCTAAGGGGAACACAATAATGTAGGGTCCTTATTCCTTAGAATCCCTTAATCTCTCACAAGGTCGCCCAAATGGAGTGCCGACTCTAGGAGTTGGACAACTACCAAAACCAGTGAAAGGCGAGTGGCACCCTTGGAGCACAGAGTGCGTCTTGAAGGGAACGTCGTGAAATTTAAAATTGAATCAAAGGTGAGTGACACACTTGGAGCATGGAGTGCATATTGAAGGGCACGTCGTGGAATTTTAAAAAATGAGTCAAAGAATCTAGATGGCCTAGAGAATGTTGAGCAAATGTTAAACTTTGTAAAATCTTGAGCACTAATGAATTAATTAATTGATTAATGAATTAATTAAAGAATTAATCTATTAATCTTAATCCTTAAGGGTCTAGGAGTTTTCAAATAGGTATTTAACTAAGCCTAAGTCTAAGTTAGTGAGAAGACTATAAACTAAATTTTTAAATTAAATAATGAGGGGATGAAATAAATCAATTTAAGAATCAATGTAAATAAAAATAAATCCAAGGGAGTGATTTAATACACTTGTGCAAGTAAATACCAAATTAAAATTTAAAATGAGAAATGAATAAAGCATAAAATATGTGTAAGCATATAAATGTATCTAGAGTCTAGTCTAACTAGAGAACATTCATATTTTAACTCAACTCAGTTTTAGAAAGGCGTGAGTCACTAATTGGGAATAAAGGGAATAAAGGGAGAAGTATGAGTGATTTTAGGAGCACTTTTAGGATGGGTGAGGGAAATTGACTTTTAATTAAATTCAATTGTGGATTTACTTGTGCAACTGAGGGAACATGTGACAAGTGTATGGGGGAAATAATTCCTAATTAAATTAAAAAAAAAAAAAAATGTGCAAATGACAAGTTGTCACTAAGAAAAATATATAAAACAAATGGCTAAGAGGAAGAGGGGGAGCACCGGTTATGATTAAAGTTATGTTGTAGAAATTTTGACTAGTTTTGCTTGTGAGAGTTGGGATACCCAACTTGAGAGAGAGAGTGGTGGCTCTACCTTGCGAGGTGAGTTGGGAGCTAGAGGATTTTGATTGTCTTTCTGTGTGGCCCTTTTGGGGCTCAAGGGGCTAAGGGGAAGAAGAGTACCCCTAGCGTTGGCTGGGAGGTACGGTGAAGTCTCGTTGATTAACAAGAGGGAAGACGAGCGCATCACCAACGCATCAATCATCGTCAGTTACAATATTTTATGGTTAATTATGTGATAAAGCATTGATAGATTTGGATACTAAATATGCTTGGAAAAATTGTGATATTATTGTTTTTAATCATCATGAATTGTGAATTAAAATGAGACAAAAAAAATTGTATTATTATAGTTTATATCTCATTATGAAATGAAAATTTTAAATTCTAATAGCCTCGAGAAGGCATAGGAGATCTTGTATAGTTGTTTTCCTGGAATCTCAAATTGTAATCGAGTTTAGTACTAAAGAATGTTGAATCAGTGACACACCCTTTTGGTTGTATAACTAACAAAGTCCTTCTCATGGAATGGACTTTTTATGTGTATTTGATTGTATCTCTTGAAAATAAAAATTTGTGGTACAAAATTTTACCATACCGCTTCCGCACGAATTACTCTCACAATTTTCCACCTCTTTTATGGATTGATCAGAATTTCGATAGCGCTTGAACCATCGCTTTTACATAGCATTTTTTTTTGTGCAAAAAACTGAAACCCTTCTGAGGCCGAAAGGCCGTCTCTCCTCATAGTTGGGGACTTGTAATTGGTTCTGGTAACTGATGTGTAGGTAAAGTTATAAACCTTGGGTTTAATTCAAAAAGGCTCTTCTACATCACTGAATGTCTCGGTGAGAAATAAGTTTTAAATGGCAGCAACAAAACTTGAAATTCCACATAACCACGCACATTTACTTCAACTTCAAATCACACGACGTTTGTTGTAGATTTAAATCTAAAACATATTGATTCAATTGAATGTTTCCATTCATGATTCATTCTGAGCGTCGCGTTTGAAAACGTTTTAGTTTGTTTTTTTTCCAGGCAAGGTTAACCTCAACGATTTTCCTTTGGTGAGTATCCTCTGCGTTTTAATTTATTTCCCCTCTGCTTTTTCTTTAATTGCGCCCAGCTTAGAGGCTTTCTACCTCTGCTTTTCCTAAACATTTGTATAAACTATGTATTCTCCTAGGTCTGTTCTCTGCGCTTTCTCTTTTATGCCCTCAGCGAATTGCCAGGAGATTACCCAGCGAATTTTAAACTGTGCGCAATTGAAATTTAGGCAGTGTTTGAGGGAATAAATAGATATAACAATGGAGAACAAATCAAAGATAAACATAGTATGGTATGGCTTGATATCACTGACATCGTAGGTAGATTGGAAATTCCTCTGAGGGAGCGTTATAGGAGGGGCGGGCGCCCATCAACATGACGACTTCATTATTTATACTTGACCTGCTCCCATGTCATAAATAAAGATTGGAAGAATTAATTCACACAACACAAAACGTTTTCATTGCTTAACAAACAAATGGAGGTTACATATATAGCATGCAGATCACTGACTTAAGTGGATCTGATTAGCTAATAATAGTAAACCTAGAAAACTCACAGTTACAGTCTCGTTGAAACTCACAGTTACAACAGTTATCTCTTACTAAAGTAAGCTTTATTCTAACACCCTCCCTTAATGCTTACTTTACAAATATCTCAATCACAGATTACAAAACATAACAAAAAGTTACAACACTAGAACTTT
>ML781839.1:831057-869560 GCA_009831015.1 Picea engelmannii
AGGCCAAAAATAATCCCTAACGTATGAATTTAAGAATGAAGATATGATGGCTAAGTTGGAATTGGTGGGAATAAATTATAGCATCTTTAAGAGTTTTATTATTTCATTAAATTGAGAAGAAAATAACGAAAATAACACGAAATTTAGATGGCTATATGTCATGGGACTTGTCTTTATTTTTAATTTTACTTCATTCAGATTTTGAACTTGACTTGAGTCTCGTATTTACGAAAATCTTATGAAATAAGTAATTACAGTTGACACACTAAGTTAAAATAGTTGTATATATCAACAACAAAGATTAATTCATTTTTGTTGTTTTCTAGTGTGTTTACTTGTAACGGGATAAATATTATATCATGTTTTAGTATGATTGGTCTAACTAAGTTTGATATTAATATTTCTTTTAAATCCAGAGGAAAAGGAAGGAGAGTTCCTTTTTAATTAATGAGTTAAAAGTTGATATTTAGGCTCTTGGGCGTAGCAACACATTCTTAAAAATATTATGAAATATTTTCATGGGGGATTTTTGTACTTTAGTTAATAGTGCTTTATTGTAAAGAAAAAAATTGTCCTTCTAATAATAGGATTAGCATTGTCCTTGTCTCAATCTTTCTAAAAAGGAAACTTCATCCTCCAAATGTCCTTTCTTTAAACAATCTTGAATGAAATGACTAAACTCGCAATAAATAGATTTCCCTTAAACTAATTAAGGGTGATTTACCATTTAATTATCACTCACCCTGTAAGGAATGATGATTTGTGTTTAGCTCAGTAATTAGATCACACACACCTTGAAAATAAAGTGGATGTATTGTTTAATTTAGTAATTTATTTATCATGCGTCTTGAAATTAAATAGATTATATTTCGCCATTATACTTTGTTTATGTATGATTTCCTTAGTGAATATATTTAGATTATATTGAATAATGTTGGTTTATGTTTAATTTGGAATTTGGATCACGCGCACACCTTGAGATAATGTTGATTATTGTTGAATTAAATGGTTGATTAATCATGCACCTTGAAGTAAACTAGATGTTTGCTTTTGCGCCTTAAAAATAAAATAAAGTTGATTACAGTGCGCCTTAACTTATGTCGTTGTATGATTGATTTAGTAATTAAATTGCCTTGCGCCTTGGAATTTATGTGATGTGTCATTGGTTATTAGAACACTATTGTGTCATTGATTATCATTGATGTTGTTGATAGAGCTAGTTGGTTTTTGGACTTAATTGTGTTAGTGGGATGTAGACACCTCCTTGTTCCTCAGAACAATCACCATCCCTGAGACCTTAAATGGTCAAAATCAAACGGATGAATCTTGGGATTGAACGTTTCTTATCTGTCTTAGAGGTCCTAACCTTGCAGGGTAGGTTGGGAGGGTAGTTTCTCTGTGTTATCTTGTGATGAGTTGATCTTGCGTCGCCATTTATGTTACTTGTTGATTTGTGTCGTTATCTAATACGATGATGTGTTAATTATGTGTTGTTACTAATGTTGATTGATGCATTGGTTGCGTCGTTATGGATTAAGATGATGGTTTTCTTGTAACGATTTTAATTGTGATGTCATTGATTAAGCACTGCAAAGAAATATGTGTTGATGTCAATTTCCTAATGCTTTAAAAAAATAAAAAAAATTACCTTTTGTATTTCACTTTCCTAGTCATAACGGAGGGTCTGTTACAGATTTGTCTTATTGAGTAGATAATTGATCCACTTTAATTGAGAAAAGTGAAATTGAAATTAGTTTTAATGTTTTTTTATTAATAACCAAATTAAAAATCATGAACCAATTTGCATGAGTCAGTTCAAGTGAATTATTATATCCTCAAAGTTGAAGTTCCAATATAACATCCACTTCAAATATGCAGTTTCAACACTTACATATATTGAAACATCAAATATTAACCTAGATTTAGCTTATTGAATAGAGAATTGATCCAATTTAATTGAGAAAAGTGAAATTGAAATTAGTTAAGTTTTTTTTTTATTAATAACCAAATTCAAAATTATGAACCAAATTGCATGAGTGAGTTGAATTGAGTTATTATATCCTCAAAGTTGAAGTTCCAATATAACATTCACTTCAAATATGAAGGTTCAACACTTACATATATTAAAACATCAAATATTAGTTAAGTTTCCTATTTCCAGATGAATCATTCCAATGAGATTATTATAGCTCAAATTGAGATTTTCTAGAGTTGTCAACTCTCATATTTTATGATGAACTACATTATTGAGATTGTAACTCGTATGAGGGAGTTTTGTAAGGTTTTTCTTATGTCCTACGGAAAAAAAGGTATATTTCAACATAGAAAGAAGAGAAACTAGGTGACTAGATTGCCTAACAACGACACCCACTCTCCCTTTAATACATCCTTTGGGAAAGCCATGGAAAATCAACGAGGAGAATCTTTAAGTTGCATATCTATATCAAAATAAGTGATAAAATGAAACTATCATGTACCCAATACTGTTGGGTTTCCCATTATTAAAAAATAATGACATTAAGATAAGAAACAATAAACCTAGGAATAGTTACACAAGAAATAAAAAAAAAATATCACAGAACATTGCTTGATTATTATGAAAGCCAACTGGCATTGGTCCACTTAAGACAAATATTATAATAGTAATACATGCTAACTAAATAACTACCTCATTAATGCATTCACCTCTAAACTATTAACAACATAAATTAAAAGAGAAAGTTTCCTATAAGAATTTAATTATTTCAAGATATCAAAGTAAATAACCAACATCTTCTCAAACCTCCTAGGTTCATCAATGCTTTATAGATGGATGTCTTTAAATAATTGGTTCCAATTAAGAATATAAATTTTCATAACAATTAGTATTTTGACCTTTTTTATTAATTTAGTTACACTATTTTTCTTGTGCACTTCATTATTTTGTTTTTTAGGTTTTTCTTTAAAGTGTTATTTTTTAAGAGTAGTTTGTAGGGGGGCATTACTTTATTATTATGAATACCAATTAGCATTGATTCACTTAAGAAAAATATTATAATAGTAATATATGATAACTAAATACCTACCTCATTAATACATTCACCTCAAAACTATTAACAACATAAATTAAAACAGAAAGTGCCCTATAAGAATTTAGATAAACTCTTTGATTTAGTAATAATTTATAAATTTATAAAAGTTTTGTAAGATAAAATTCATTTTTTTTAATATACAAGTGACTATATTATATATTCTTACATGTCTTATTTAATCTCCCATGGCTAATATTAAATATAAACCTTCCATTGAATTATTCAAATAATGATTGAAATTCATTGCAAACAACTAGTAAAATGAGTATTTTGAGGGTGTTAAACCAAATACAAATAAATAAATAAATGGTAGAAACACATAAAGTAATCCCATAAAAAAATCAACTTCATCTAATAATAAAATTAATAATAATAGAGTTTAAGAGTTCTTCTCCAGAAATGTATATTGCCATAGAGCAATTTAATAAAGACTACGCATTCTTTTCAGATTCAAATCCTACATCTTCACCATCTTGAAAAAATCACTGACCAGGTTCTACTTTCTTCTATCATAGCCTATCAATCACACTGTCAACATCCCTCTGCAAAGGACAAGAATTTCAAATTAGTGATAGGATTATCCAACACAAATATCACAATCCTAGTTTATAATCATGGCCAATACTTAACTTAAATAAAATATATATTTGTTTAATGTAAAGTGTACTCTTATTTAAAATAACATTTAGATAAATAGAATAAACCAACTCAAGGAAAATTGACATGCCAAAAGTTCTAGAGTCCATCCTCAGGCATTCATTCTCTCTTTTATGCTCCATGCACAAACATTACTATAACAAGGAAGAAAAACCAATAATGCATATCAATATATACTTGTCTAAAATAATAAACATATAAATATTAAATAAGTGATTCAATCAATAATAACATACCCAACCAAAGTTTCATGGATCTAAGATTGTTGTTCTCTTTTGATTCTACTCTCTGTGTTAACCCATTCTTCCAAAAACATAAATATTTAATTTTTTGTTATGGTTTAGATGTTCTCATATTATAATCAAATGCTCTTTCAAAAATGCCTACATGATCTAAAATAAGTATGATCATATACATAATATTTTTAAATAGAAAAGTTTGTTTTTGGTTGGTAAGAAATCAATGTTCAGAGTTAGATAGTACCCCAAGAATTAATTCACTTGTATGTATGAAGAAAACACAAATATGGATGTGTAAATAGTCATTCTTCGAAGACCATAAATATTTCGTCTTTCTACTATGGTATGTAGATATTCTCATATAATCAAATGATCTTTCAAAAATTCTTTCATCATGATCTAAACATAAACAATATCATGTACCTAGCATATTTTTAGATATAGAAATGTTTGTTTTTGGTTGGTATACAATTACTTAAGAGTTTGACAATACCCCAAGAAGGAATTCACTTTGTTCTTTGTGAAAGTTCACAAATATGGACATATTAAGCTGGATTCTTCCAAGAAGATAAATCTTTCCTCTTTTTTTTTCTAAAATATATGTTCTCATATAATAAATTTCATGTACCGTGATCTAAACATATGATCATGTACGACATATTTTTAAATCTAGTAATGTTGGTTATTGATTAGTAAGAAACAAGTTAAGACTTTGATAGTACTACGATAATGTAAAACATATTTATAAATCTAGGAATGTTGTTTGGTGGTTAGTACACAAGAAGTTAAGAGATTAACAATACCCCAAGAAGAAATTCACTTTATTGCATGCATACAACATAAATGTCCATATTACGCCATTCTTCTAAGAAATTAAATATTTCCTTTTCAGTTGTGGGATATATGTCCTCATATAATTAAATTCTCTTTCAAAACTTCCTACAACATGATCTAAACATAAGTAAAATCATGTATCTATCATATTGTTAGCATATTTTTAAATCTGGAAAAGTTAGTTCACGGTTCGCAAGAAATTAGTGAAGATTTCAATACAATACTCAAAGAAATAAGGGGTGGTTGAACATTCCACATTCTTTTTAAATATAGAAAAGTTAGTTCATGGTTGGTAAGAAATTATTGAAGAGTTCAAGACAATACTCAAACAAATAAGGGGTGGTTGAACCTTCCCCATTCTTTCCCCAGAGATATACCATTTTGAATGATGGTAAATTTATATAGGGGTTGGTTGACTAACCCTTTAATGAATAAAAAATGCTTAATTAAAATATTATACAAGGAATGTTTGATCAACGAGGAATATTTGAGCAACCAAAACTTCAGTTTTTCTATGTAAGTGTATTTCAACTACAAATAAGCCATGGTTTTAAAAATAATGTTGAACTCTTTTTGCAAAAGAAATGTAGGCAAAGGATATTGAATTTATTTAATCAACCAAAACTTTAGTTTTCCTACAAGTCTATTTCAACTACAAATAATCCATGGTTTAAAAAATAATGTTGAACTCTTTTTGCAAAATAAATGTAGGCAAATGATATTGAATTTGTTCGGCACATCTTTCAGAAGGAAAGAAAAATGGGAACTAAAAATTTGAAAGGAAAAAAATAGATATGGCATTTGCATTAAAGATAGTACATGTAATTATGTATAAATACCAAGTATATATTATTCTAAACCACTGATGTGGATGAAAGAAATACAAGGAAATTGCATCATATGCATATCTATAATGTAACTCATAAAACTTAAAAAAAGTAGAAAAATAAAGTTAAGAATTCATGTGTATATAATAAAGTCCTCATAAAAACACACTAGAAATTACAAATTCAATGTACATATACATGACCTATGCATCATCCAGTATGGATGCATACTTATCCAGTATGGATGCATCCTTATTAGGAACTCTATATAACACTCTCTTCTCCAGGTTGGACTATAACACATTTGAAATTTGCATATGTCCATAAAGGAATCTACTTACATAAATAACATTTTTGAATAATTTTTGGTGAGTTAAAATTAAAAGATTGACACTTGAAATCATAGTTTTAAACTTCGAAAAATGTCATACCTATGATGTGCCAACCTCAATATGGTCCCCCTCTTGAAATTCCCCCAACATTTGTGATGACAACTGAGATATACCTATAAATGTGTTAGTATATGGCAAGAGAATCTATGGACAAAGCAACTTTGAATTTTAGAGAAATTTGTTCACATTAATGACGATATATAAATTTGTTGGATTGATTCTTAAACAAGGTGTGGAAATTATACAACTAAAGTGTAGATATGGATATTTCTAAAAACATACATGATTCATCGCATCCAAATTTAAAGACGATGAATCAAGTCTTTTATTTAATGATGAATTATTTAACATTTGACCAAACTGTGATTAATGAACATGTAACACATAAATTATTTCTATCAATTCAATGATATGTATATGTATATATAATAACAAGAAAACTATACCCGAAATGCATGAAAAATTTACAAACTATAACGCATACCAATCCAATGCCTAATTCCTCATGCCCAATTAACTCTTTCCATCCACTGTGACAAAATTTTTCATAATATCACAACTCTTATACACTCATGGAATCTATCTCCTAATTCGTCTTGTCAACAAAATTCTCCCGAGTAGTGGATTGCACCGTCTGTCGGTTCAAACCAACATCAATAACATACAAAACAAATTCTAAATTATCTTCGATTACAGTGCTTTCCTCCATTCCAACTTGTGATGTGGCTTGCATCTCTTCATGTGAAGCAAATTCCCCTATTGGGAGAGATACCAAAGGTGGTGGAGGGATAAAAAATGATGCATTTTGATATGCCCCCTTTTCTATCATATTTTCAACCATTACCAACCCCATAATATCGAGACGGTAGGTTAATATAATCGGGGTGCATGCCAAAAAAAAAATCTGCATAGAAAAGTATAGGAAAGTAAATTGGTACCTCATCATTCCATGGAAACCTCCCATATCTTACCAAGAATCGATTATAAAGATATTCTGCAATGTTAGTGTGCTTGAAATATTGCACCTTCAACATCAGTTGCTTTGGACCTTCCTTGAAATTGAGCATTGATATTTCCTCCTCTTTTGAAATTATGTTCTATACTACTTCCCATTTATCAGGTCCCATCACCTATGAATTCTATCTCCTCATTGAATCTATGAAGGTATCAAATGTTGGACCAAGGTTCCAATATATATTAATAAAGTTTTGCAAATAATGAAAAATGATCTCCAAGCTTTTCTTTTTCTCTACAAGGAGTTCTATATGCCCAAGATCATTCTCCAGCTTAGCATGATGTGATGAGCATCGTTGAACCATAATTTCTTCAACATTTCCTTCCCAGGGAATCTCTTAATCAACATCTTATGGATAGGTGGTCGTAGGGGTGTAATCTTCATTTTCTTGATAACGTTGTCTTGATCCACCTTCACCCTCTATAGGAACATTGGACTCTGCCTGATTTTCACTCTCTCTTTCATTATCGTCCCCCTAATAAAATCGATCCTATAAACAAAGAAACAATTGAAAATATTCACAAATTTGAAAAAAAACACATAAAAAACATAAAAACATATAAAAAATTGACAGAAAAAATAAAAATAAATACAAAAATAGAAGAAATTTACCAAACATATGTTGTTGATGTGATGGGGTCTCTACATTCTCCAGAGTGGGGGTATTTATGTTCAACCTATTTAGATAAGTTGAATCCCCAACTGTATCCTGAGTACTCTGCCCTGATGCTCTATTTAATGATTCATATGATAATATCCTCCTTCCACTAGAGTTCCTTTTGTCACTAGTTGTCCCTACTTGACTATGATACCTTGCTGAAATAGGGGTCTCTAACAACCTAGGTGTCTCTGTTGAAGTAGGGGCCCGTTTTATTCCTTCATTCGATAGCCTCAATCATTTGCAAGGAATATCTGGAGACTCATGTCCCAACGACTCACCTTCATCCATCCTTTCAAAATAAAAGAAAATGAAAACATAACGTATAAACAAGTTCAAGACATTGGAATATATTGAAGAAAGTTACAAATAAATTTGTGATTTTATTCTCACAAGTATGAGGTGGCCTAAACCAGAGAACAAATTTAAGGCATAAGATTATATTGAACAAAACAATAAATAAACAAAAACATAAGTTATAATGTAACTTGAAGGCATAAAAGTATAAATCGAAGAAAACAATTCAAGTAAATGAAAAAATACTTGACACATTTTTAACAACTTGAAAGCATAGGCATATATTGAAGAAACTTACATCTAAATTTGTGATTGTATTCTAATATGTATGGAGTTTCTTGAATTAGATAACTTAAAGGCACAAGCATATATTAGCAACTAACTAGAGTTCCCTAGACACAATTTTTTATAGCAACTTGCACTCTAGAATGAATGCCTTTCATTGAAGTAATCACATGAATGTTTTTATGAAAACATTCATTAAGTTAAGATTTGAATGGATTCCATAGAGACTATCCATTCGTATGAGTCTATATGGGGTTTTAATCATAGTAATACAAATGCATCATATACTTTCATTGTTAATAGAGGATGGTGTAGATAAATACAAATATATTTTGGAGATAACATTTTAGGTGAATATTTCATCCCTCATCAAGCATAAATTAAAATGAAAGAGTGATACTTAAGTTCAAATAAAAACAACATTTGATGGAGTGATACTTAACTTTTACAATATGTAGTGTGGTCATGGATGAATGGATTATGCACTAGAGTACCTTGGGATAGATTTATAGGTGTGATCCTTTGTGGACTAGAATGAAATCTAAAATGACCAAAAATATTTAACTTGATGTTGTTTTTATCCAAATGACTCCTAAAGCATGATGGGAAAGTGAATATGCTCAAAGTGAAACCAAAACGCCAATGAATGCGGGGCCAATAATATTTTTCATTAGAAGGGAGAAAAAGGACATATTCAAGTCATATAATTTTTTCTTAAATGAGAAAAAAATGTTAACTACTACAATACCTCTTCTCCCCATACTCGTCATCCACATCTACAAGCCTAGCCCAAGTTTGGACTTAAAAATATCTCTGGTCGATTTGTTTGGAAAAGGTGGAATGTGATATGCCTTCGAAAAAGGCACGTTGAAGGTACATGGACCAAACACCTTAACTACAGACATAGAATTCGAAGGTTAAGTATGACTATTGATTATAGTATAGTTCTTTTCTAGGTGGAAAATTCAAGATTGGTTGAGAAGGATGGAGTTTAGGCACTTAATGATGGCAATTTTCAGTTTGTCTTATCTAGCCAAGTCTAATAAGTGAGGCTTGGAGAGTTAGGTTTTTTGAACAAATCACCAACTCTAGGTTAATGTTCTCTTATTACTTGGAAATTCCTAAGGAATTTCAAGGATTTGAAATCAGTTTTGAAGTAGGTGTAGGTGGTAGATTGGGTCTCAAGGTGACGTTGCAGTTGAATTCATATTTAATGGTTGGTAGTTTTGAGTGGTGATAGTTTACAGTATATTTGGGTGGCCAAGGTAGTTTGGCACATTGTAGGGTAGAAGCAGAAAATGTCTAGGATAGGAAAAATGCTTCATGGTTGAAGTTCCTTTTCGAAAAAAAACTAAGGCTATAGGAGGTAGTATTGAAGATTGTTTTGGAGGGGTTCTACTTGTAGTATAGAAACAACTCTAGAAGAGACTTGGAATACTGGTTGAATATAAAGTCTTGGTGGTTAGAGCCTTGGTGGTTAGCTTAAGTTGTTAACTTGGGATGTTGTAAAGACATAGTTTGACGTTTGACCTTTTTCTAATGAACTTGTTGAAGTAATAATGATTGTATTTTAACAAAAGCTATGGTCATTTTCGAAGAGGAGAGGCATACCTTGCATGCAAGTAATCTTAAGGATGTTGAGCCACTAAGTCCGAAGAAAGGAAATATCGCATGCCTTAGATTGCTAATGAAAACGATTGGGTGGAAATATATAGGGTTGTGAAACTCCTCCTCCTAACCCTCATATCGCATGCCTTAGATTGCTAATGAAAACGATTGGGTGGAAATATATAGGGTTGTGAAACTCCTCCTCCTAACCCTCATACCCTTGACCCATCCCTTCCCCCCCAAGATTCATCACCTTGAAAAATAATTACATTTTTTTGATGTTAAAACTTCACTATTAAATTACATAAAAATTTCAAAATTACTAGATTAACTGCAATTACCATGATTGATTAATTTGATGACCATTTTTTACTATAATTGACTATGTTCAGTATGTCCACAATGGTTGGTTATGTTGACTACAATTGACTATGTTGACCATGGTAAGTTATTTTGATCATAACACTCGGGGTATTACTCTTGAAGACACTTTAGCACAATTTTGTATGACACAATATGGTTACAAACAATCTGACACATTTTCTACTTGTTTCATATTTTGTTTGGGGTCTCTACATAATGAAAACCTAGAGAAATGGCCTTGAATGTGATTTTATCCTCATAGCATCTAATGGAGAAAATAATTAGATTTTGGATATTTTTAGTACTTCAAAGCCTCTTGGACTTTGTATGGCCATAGAGGAGCATCCACTAGTTTAAGAAGGAGCTAAGAAAAGTTTCTAGAAACAAAAAGGCATGCAATTCAAGATTTATCATATAAGATAATAACTCAAAGCTTTGGAGGTATTTAGGATTGTACAAGTGACTTTATTCAACTACATTATCCATGTTGATTACAACTACTATGATATGTATCTAACTCAAACATAATACATATTCTTTTTTATTCAATTAAGAAAAGGGAATTAGAAGAAACCTTTATAGGGATAAGGATATAATCATCTATAAATGGCTATGATTTTACCTATGTTGATTCAATAATGAGTTATTTAATTAATTCTTTACATCCTACTTTTAGGATATACTGCCACCATGCTTCACTTGGTGGATAAGAAAATTGTTATTCTTATTGTAAGTACAAAGAAAATTTCAATCGTTAATTGACAAAAAGTATAACATATGAAGATAAAAATAAGATTTAAAAAACACGTCTTGATAGGTTTAAGAAACATACTAATATGGCATAGTAGATACTTTTCCTTACTTGGCTAGTGCTATGGGTGACAAAAGTTTCTTAGAGTTTTTGTAGTCTTATCCAATTGAATAATTCTTTAATTCTTTAATTTATTATGTTTAATTAATTTTTAAAGAAACAATTATAGGATTGTTTTCTAATATCATGAAGCCACATGCCTTCTCTCTTTGTTGAATTATGCCATAATGAATCTGTCTGAATTGCACAGAGTCCATATGGACTCTGTGCCATAACTTCCGCAAAGAACTTCATATAAAGAATTTAGAAAAAAATAAAGTTGGAAATTTTTTCCAAGATTTTATAAGTCTATCTTACAACTTCGAAATTTTTTTCATATATACATATATCTATTTAAAATCACTGTAAACCTTAATAACATATATAACTTTCACCACATACAATCGCTAAACAAATGCATGTTTCATTAAAAAATTATTATCAGCATGGACTTGCAAAACAAATTCATTTTTCATTAAAGAATATCAACGAAGTATAAGTATATAGTGAAAAGGGTGGGGTTGGAGGGAATCATATGGAATCTGTCTGAATGGAACATAGTCCATATGGTAGTCTTTATGAGTGGAACAGATTCCATTTGGAATGTGCCTTTCGGATAGAGCCCATATGGCACTATGTGTGAATGGCACAAAATCCATTATTTTACTATGTGCCATTCACACATAGTGGCGTATGGAATATGTCCATTTGGACAAAGTTCCATATGTAACTCTATGAAAATGGCACAAAGTCTATATGTGGACAATGTTCCATTCGTACAGAGTGCCATATGGCACTATATCCAAATGGACATAGTCCATATGGAGTCCGTGAAATTCGCACATAGTGTCATATGGACTTTGTCCATTCAGACATAGTCCATATGGAACTTTGTGTGAATGGAACATAGTTCATATGTGGAATCTATTCCATTCGCAACTATATTAAATACAAATTGAAATTGATTTGACCACGAACTAATAACTCTATTCCCTTCTTAGAAGTTATAATTATACATATTGATAAGTTATAATTATGTGGCAAGGAAATTTTGCAAAATTTTAGAAAAAATAAAATTCATAAGAACTAAAGATTCCTATAATATGAATGAAACCCGCTAAAATGGAATGTGGGTGCTAAAATTATAGTTGAGTAAACTTGAAAAAACTAAAGAAGCAACATAAGTTTAATTAAGGTACTGTCCAAATGGACAAATTTCCATATGACACACTATGCCATTTGAAAATAGATTTAAACAAGTTAAAAAATGAAAAGCTTATTCTACAAAATTGAAAAACGAACATACCTGGATTTTCCACCCACCAATTCCGTACGCCTGAGTTTGTCGTGAACTCCCTATGCTGCAAACAACTTGTATTAGCTATGAACGCTCAAGATTAGCTGCCAACTCCAACATGATATAAAACACCAACGCTCACCTGGAATGTCTATAAAGTAACAATGGAACGAAATTCTCTTCATATATAATGCATGTTTTCGACAAAAATCATTTTTCGACCGACCTATTTGCAATTGGAAAAAAAAAATAGCTATCGTGTTTATTACATGAAATCCGAGGATGGCGTTCATGCACCGTTCAATTTGACATGCAATGTTCTGGCCGAAAAATGTACGTTTTCAATTGAAAAATCTACGTTTTCAGTTGAAAAATCTATGTTTTCGACCGAAAAAAAATGACTCTAACAATTTTTTCGTCCCCATTCTCATGAAAGTGTTACCCACCTTCAGGATATTACCCTCTACCCAAGTTCTAAATCAATCCGATGGTCACCATATTTTAACTGTTTCACAATAATAAGACTTAGCCAAGTCTTAGGCATGTTTTCTGCCACCCACACTATATCTATGTGGCTCTTGTTTGTTTCAAAACTGTTTTCTTTTTTTCATGGATGTATACTTAAATGACTAAGTGTTAATACTGTTAAATTTTTTTCGATGTATAAAAGATAGTTGCACTAGAATAGGAGTATGTCTCACCCATAACTTAGAATGGAGTATGGGTCTGCTCTAAGTGAAGAGACATAGTATGGATGAAGTATCCTTGGTGTTTCCAAGTAGCAAAGTGATAAATTTCGTGGTGTCACACACCTTCAAGAGGTGGAAAATCATAATATTCGGGCAAGGAGAATGTTGGGGCATGATAGATGGTATCATAACTTGCTTGTCACATATTTTAAAGAAAGGTTGGTGATCTATTCACCATATCTCGACGTCAGATGGTATCAAATATTGAAGCACGCTATACTACTATGGTGGTGACAGTGGTTAGAGACTGCAACAAGAAGACAATTTGTTGCAAATAAAGTTTGGTGGGAATGTTTGCAAACTCAGTGAATAGTTCGGTAAAGTGAACTAGTTGATCGTGGAGTGAAATGGTTGATGGTGCGGTGCAAGGTTTATCTGGGTGTACACCTTGTATAGACCAAGACTAGATTTTTTGGTGAAAAAAATCACTTGGAGAGGTTGGGGGATCATAGAAATCATTGTAGAGTTCATGGCAAAAACTGTCGCATAGTTGATCACAGAGAAAATCTGGGCACATACTTGGTTGGTTTTATTTGTGATGGAAGTGAGCACCATACCAGTTGGGCACACCTTGAACAGACTAGGTGTAAAATGTGTTGGGTGAACCAAGAACTTGGGTAGGGTATCTGAATGTAGTAATTGTCATGGGACTTATCGCATATCTAACCATAGAATTGATCGTAGAGGGTGATCACCGAAGTGATTGCAAAGAGGATCAGTTATAGGTTGCAATAAGTGGAAGAACTTGGTTGAGTTGGATGACTTGAGGTGACCTAGAGAACCTTTGTAGAAAGGTAGTTGGTTGGGGGCATTTTCATTATGAGATATTTGTGTTGTGCATCGCCAAGAACAATAGTTGAGTCGAGATGGGTATTTGGATGAGTGGGTTGATTCTAGCCTTTCTATGAGGTAGCTCTTCACAAATTTATGACAGTTATTTAGAAACAATATGGATTAGAAGTCGGGCAGTCTGTGTACGATGCCTTGAGGTTGAGGAAATCAAGGTGTGGAGATGGTAGTACATTGTGGATGAGTTTGACCAGTTGCATGAGAAGTTTGGGACTTCTAAAATGGATGGATGGACTTAACCTTGTGTCGCAATGAAAGTGATATGCAATTATTTTAGCTGCAAACAATGATTAAGGGGCGTTGATGCAAAGAGTCCATGTCTTGGGAAAGTGGAGGTCCACAAAAAAAAAACTTAGAACATGGTTGTAGCCAAGGATGCCATTAGGAAATGCATGGTTGGTTTTGCGTTTTTCCATTTCCTAAGTGTTTAAGTGAATTGTTTGAAGGGATGTCCGATGACTTGGTGATTAAAGTGTAATCCATTTCCACTATGAAAATCAACAAAGATGGGAGTGGCTCAAGTGGTGTAGATCCGAAGAAGTCATGTAGCAGTTGCGAGCGCTTGATTTGGGAGAATGTGTGGAGAGATTTGGGTAACCTACCTAGAAAATTCCAGTGGGACTTGGGGATATTTGGATGCAACCATGGAGTTGGCTTGAGGAAGTTTCCTAACCATTTGATAAGGTGCATTGATAGGTCACTACGGTGAAATAGGTAGTGAGGGATAGATGTGTCAAGTTTGAGAGGATGGATGATGTACCTTAGTGTGTTTCTTCCTTAGCTATATTTTTTGAGTCATGAAGTGACTCGAAAAGTCACGAAAACAATGTCATAGTTTGGACATTTACAAGAGGTGCAAGAAAGTTTTTTTCTAGGATATGGATGGAGTAAACAAAGAAGTCAACCAAGAATTCTTAGCAGTGAACCTGAATGGGAAAAAAGAAGACCAAGTGACTTGGGTGGTGCTGGATTGCCTTTTGTATGAGACAATGCATGAGGCATAGAACACCTTGGTGACTTACGAATGATTTTTCGATCACTCAGAGTTTTGGAGTGGGTTGTTGGTTGAGGTTAACATAAGTATTGATTTGAACATGCCTATGGCATGAAAGTTATTTTAGGTGACTCATTCTACTTTGAGCACTTTGAATAATTCATCGGGTGTTTGAGGAGTGTAGGTGCATTGACCACACTCATCGTTGATGTTTAGTTGTGGAGAGGTGAAGGTGGGTTGAGGACTCAGCTTGGTTTGGAGGATTGTGTGAATAAGAATATTGCAACATGAAGAGATTACTTGGACATGGTCGTTTCTTTTTTTTTGGAGAAGCATGGTTTTAGGTGAAGCCTAACCATTCCAAGGCATAGAGAGGTAGATGGGGGAGCATGGACAGGTGGTGAAGTAATGGGGAAAAGAAAGTATGGACATGTAGTTCTTGGTGCATATGATATGTCTCATATCCAAATATGTACATAAATATGGGGATAATTCGTCCAAGGAATGAAAACTTATGGACTTGATCATAGTTTGAGTCACAAGGGCATATATGGTTGAATGTACAGATGCACGATGCTTTCTCTTGACTCTCTGCAGGATTGGATGCGATGAAAACTATGTGTAGAAGATTGGCTTACTATACCATGGGGTAGAAAATGGAGTCAAGTTGCCATAGATGACTTTTTGGGGGGGAGACTTCATAGTGTAGTAATGTGAGGGGAAAACTTTCCTTGGTCTGAGATTGTTGTGTGGGTGGACTAAATTCTAGAGGGAAGTCAAAGTACGGATGCACTAGTAGGTTTGAAATGCAATACTTAGAATTGTGGAGGATATCCTTGACAAAGATCAGATGATGGTAGGAGTAGTGAGGCAAGGGTTGATACTTGCCTTAGTCTTTGGAGTTGCATGGAGTGATAAATATGTATATGGAAAAGAATAAGTTTTGGAATGGAGATGCACATTTCAAGAACAAGACGCGACAGTTGGACTAACTACCCAACCAGTGCAAGGATTGGGGATATAACATTATGAGAAGACATGATAGAGTTGGTTGAAGTATGGATGAAAAAAAAAGTTCATAGGAGTTCAACACTTATACATTTTCATGTTCTGATTGAGGTTGAAATAATGGAGACATAAACAACCATAGAACAAAGTGTGATCGTAGCAATGGCACAATGGAATCTTACACATTGAGGATAGATTTGGGGAGGAGACATCCTTCCATCATGGTAGAAAGTTTTGTCGCACACAAATTTGGGCAGAGGGAAGTATGGATAGTTCAACAGGTTGTAGATGATTATATTCTAAGTTGGAAACTTTGGGTTTCCACATTGCAAGGAAACATAGGGTATCCACCTCTGCAAAATTTGGGGTTTCTAGTTGGTATGAAACTTGGGGTTTTCAACAGACTTAGATGCAATGGGGACACAAGTTCGAACAAAGACTTGAAGATCCCAGAATTTGTGGATTTTGCTGAGGACGACAACAACTTGGGGTGGGGAAGGATGCAAGGTCTTTGGCTAGAAGGGTGCAAAGACCCTCTCCCAAGTCCTCATGGAGAAGGAACTTTGGGTTGCTCTGTAACCCAAGAGTCACACTAGCTGGGAAAGTGGGTGCCTTGGGCATGAAAACATTCCAAGAAGCTTTTCGAAACATGGGGAAAAGAATTGGGAAGGAGTGATCAAGAGTAGGGGTGCACCAAAGAGGTTTGGGTATGCTAGCATGAGGAGTGCACCAAGTTTGTGACGCATCAGTCCCAAGGGATGAAACAATTGATGGGTGCACAGGTTCATTTGGGAGCACCAAGTCCACGAAGAGGCGCAGTGATTCTTTTGGGCGTAATGGTTTGTAGAGGGGCACAACAGACCCAAAGGACACGAAGATTCACAATGGTGAATTTTGGATTCAATACAAGAGAATAAGGGCGCACAACTAAGGAAGGAATATTGGAACAACAAGGGGAGAAATATCACCTCTGTGATTTTGAAGCATACTTGGATCAAGAGGGACAAGCTCCCTCAAGAAGCGAAGTTTCTCCACATGGGAGGAATTTTATTTCCTTGAGGTGATTTTGTGGACATAGTTGGGGAGACATTATTTTGGGTTGAGTTTGGGAAGTATTGTTGCAGGTTTCAGTAAGGAATCTATGAGACAAAACCACAAGTCTATGCAAAGTGTTGTGACAGAGAGAGACAATGAGTTTGTGGTGGACACACATTTGGGGTGATCTGCAGAAGTTGTGAAAGTTGTTACGAAGGACGAGTCTTGGTGTGGCGAATCTATATATGACTGTCTTGGTGAGTTGAGGATATTTTTATAACTTTCCCCAAGCTATAAACTGAGCTAGTAGTTCTCATATTGTAACTATTTCGCAATAATAATACTTAGCTAGGTGTTAGGCATGTTTTGTATCGCCTGCACTATATAAATGTGTCTCTTGTTTGTTTTGCAAGTGTTCTCTTTTGTTTCACTTATAGACTAGAATGGGGTATGGTTATGCTTTAGGTGAAGGGGCGTAGTCTAGATGAAGTACCCTTGGTGTTTCCAAACAACCAAGTGAGAAATGCCACAAAGCCACACGCCCTCAAGAGTTGCATGATCACAAGATTTGAGTACGCATACTATAGAGACGTAACAATCTCCACATCACATAAAACGAGAAATGTTTCAAATTATTATAACATACATTCAATTTATTTTGACTCTTATATTTAAATATTAAATAAGATACATATATTATTTTTTAAAATTAATATAATTTTAGCACACTTTTATGAAAGTGTTAAAAGTTATAATTTGTTTTCCAAAATCATATTTAGTTTACGATAAAATTATGTTGTCCAATATTTTGGATGAACACTTTATATATATCCTCTTCTCATTTTCAAATGAAAAACATAGAGTTATTTAAATTGTAAACATAAAACTAAAGGATTCTTTACAATCATCTTTTATAGCTTAGAGGACAAAGACAAAGTCTTCAAAAATGAGCCCTACTTCTACAATTCAGCTCTACTATATATGAGATTTTGGACGGACTGCTTCTGCCCATAAAAGGAAGAATTTTCCTGCGCCCCAGTATGGTTACGTCTTTACTCTTTACCCCAGGAATCCAGGCTTGAAGAAATACTCGTGGGTATTGGAAACACACTAGGAAGGTATGTTAAATCATTAGAAGCCACAAAAAAGGGGAAATATACTTCCTATTCACGGATATGTGTCTACATGAACATATCTAAAGCCCTCACATGTTCTGTAAACATCGAATACCAAGATGAAGAATGGAATCAGACAATAGACTATGAACACATCCCCATTAGATGCCAGAAATGCCATGAACATGGGCACCTCTTCAGAGACTTCCCCCTCAATGCACTAGTCCACCCAACAACATAGGAGAAACAAAAAGATGGATTCACTAAGGTACAAAGCCACAAAAGACTTCCTCAGAAAAAAGAGACTCAACCAAGTAATAAGAAAATCTCTATCAACAATTCCTTTGAATCACTCAACAATCTTCTGGAAGCGGAGGAAGTAGAAATCCCCCATATTACTTCAAATCTAGGAAAAGGAAATGGAAAAGAACAACATGCTTTGGATCCAGTACTAGACCAAATACTACACCAGGATCCCCCAGCACAACGGTTCCCAAGAACAGAACCTAAAGAAGGTGGTGGATATACCATAATGCAGATCAATGAAAGGGAACTTGAGGACATTGACCTAAACAAGCTAGAGGAAGCCTTCAACATAAAGGAACTATAAACAATTCTACTGGAGAAACTAAGGAAGGTGGAAAAAGTATTCACCAATTCCACAGTAGGAGACACATCCCACTTAGGAATACACCTAGAGACGGATCTAGACCCTAAGCGAAATCAGAAGGAGGGAAAGCAACGATGATGGAAAATGACCCAAATAATCAAATAGGTAGGAAACTTTATGATCAACTCGGGACAAGTCCAACGCCCCTCTAAAGGTTATTTCTCCTCTCGACAAAATTAAATATGATGAAGATCAGAACATGGAATATTAGAGGCCTTAATCGAATATCCAAATAGAGGATCCTCTGAAAATTTATCAAGGAAGAAAATCCAGACATCCTCCTACTTTAGGAGACCAAATGTGTTGGTGACATTGTGAAAGAAATAATCAAACGATGTTGGAGACATTGTAATTTCACATACAAAGACTCAAAATGGGAAGCAGGAGTTTTATCTATTCTCTGGAACCCTACTACAATCATTTTGGAGCCAGCCTACTCAACAATAGGTACAATCTCAATGCATTATCGAGCTATAGGTTCAAGAAAATTAGGTCATCACCAATGCTTATGGACCTCGGCATGCTCATGAGAATGATCACTTCTCAGAGAACTTAGAATACATTAATGCATTAAGAGGATAAGAAATATGGATATTAGGGGGGGAACTCAATATGATTCTCACCTTAGAGGAAAACAGTGGAGGCCAACAACTTCTAGAATAAGATAGTGCCAATTTCATTTACCTCATTGATAGGCTTCATATAATAGACATTGAAACAATAAACAACTCCTTCACCTAGACCAACAAGTGGGCGGGAACTCAACACATTTCCAGCAGATTAGATCACTTTCTAATCTCGAAAAATCTAATGCTTGAAGGAACATTCATTGAAGCGAACATCCTTCCAAGAGCAGGCTCTGATCACTAGCCAATGAAACTTTGGATAAACACTATATCTAATCCAAAATACACAAATTTTCACTTTGAGAAGTTCTGGCTAAAGAAACTAGACTTCCCAGAGCTTTCCAGAACTTGGTGGGCTCAAGCAAAAATAAAGCATGGCTCCCGGATGTAAAAATTCAAGCAGCACCTAAAACACTTCAAACAACAACTTTGAGACTAGAACAATAACTCTTTTGGTGATATCTTCCTAGCTCAAAAAAACCTTGAACAAAACCTAGAGGACATTCAACAAAAATCTCCTATCTCTGGATTTTCGGAAGCCCTGCTATAGGAGGAAACCACCTTGAAGAAACAACTCAAAGAGCATCACAAGCAGGAGGAAATCCTTTGGTGGAAAAAGTCACAAGTGCAGTGGTTAAAAGAGGGGTAAAATAATACAAAATTTTTCCACCACTCCATTATTCACAGACGTTACATCAATCGTATTACAAAACTAGAGGACTCACAAGGCAACACACTTCTATATCATGCTGACATTGAAGAGGATCTAGTAACTTATTATAAAGAGATACTCTCAGAACCTCCAGTCGACAAAATTATCTCCATTCACAAAGTGACGCAACACATACTAACCCTTATTACTGTAGAGTAGAATAGGGACCTAATGAGACCAATATCGTAGAAGGAAATAAACCAGGCTATTGAGGAAATTCCCCCTGGGAAAGCCCTGGGGATGGATGGATTCACTATCAATTTTTTCCACCATTGATTGTCGATGATTAGAGAAGAAGTATGGAAACTTGTGGAAGAATTTAGAACCTCTGTCCAAGTACTATCATCCCTCAATGCTACCTTCCTCACCCTAGTTTCAAAAGAGGACCACATCAATAACCCAAAGCAATTTCGGCCAAAAACACTCTGCAATGTCATTTATAAAATAATAACAAAGGTGATCACCCTTTGCTCAAACCCATCATTCACAACATTATCTCAAAGGAATAGACATGTTATGTAGAGGGGAGACACATCATGGACATTATCATCTTGCTTCACGAGGTGATTCACTCACTCAAATCCAAGTGCGCTCCAAGTGTGCTTATAAAACTTGATCTCTCAAAAGATTTTTATAAACTTAGCTGGAATTACATCCAGTCTCTTCTCACATCCTTTGGCTTCAATGAAGTGTGGATGGCCTGGATCATGAAACTGACCTCTTCAAATTTTTTCTCCATACTAGTAAACAACTTCCCATCAAGGCCTTTTTCTCCCTCTCGTGGCATTCGCCAGGGGGACCCTGTCTCCCCTTTCCTCTTTGTCATTATGGATGAAGGTTTAGGATGCTAATTATCAACCTGAATCTCCAATGGTACACTCCAAGGGCTCCCAGTTCATGGTATCCAACTTGCAACCTCACATAGCCAATTTGTAGATAATATTATGCTTCTAAATACCTCCACAGGCAAGGAGGATGCTCAACTCCAAACCATCCTCTCAGACTTCAGTGAGGCCTCTCGCACCACTTTCAATCTAGATAAGTCTCATCTTTTCTTTTTAAACACACCCCTTGCTATACTGAAACATATCCCTCACATTCTAGGTATCCCACATAGCTCCCTTTCATCCAATTATCTAGGAGTACCCCTAACAGATTCTGCGACCCAAAATATCTCTTGGATCTCCCTACTCCTCTCCATCTCCAATCACCTCATCTCTTGAACCTTCAAAATCCTGAACCTCCTTTCCAGAATCATTCTTCTAAAAGAAGTACTTAAATTTATTCTGACCTATATGCTCTCAACACTTTTTGCACCACAAATAGTCATCAAGAGCATCAAAAACCTCAAATGAAACTTCCTCTTACACGGTCATAAACAAGGAAACAAATGGCCCTAGTAGGATAGGAAAAAATATGGAAAACCACATATATAGGAGGATTAGGCCTTCATGACCCAGGAAATATCAACAATGTTATGGGAGCAAAAATATGGTGGTGCTGGTTAAAACTCTCTGAAGAATTGTGAGTGCAACTGTGGAGGAAAAAATACACCCCCAAACTCCACAAGAAAAACTCATTAGGCTTGAAGAATAGATCCAAGGCTCCAACATCTGGAATGCATCTTGGATAAATCGCCCACTCATCCAAAAACATGCCTTTTAGGAAGTTTGAAATGGTCACTTGGCTAACTTCTAGACATGCACTTGGTAGCAACAACCCCCCTTGCAATCATTAGAAAATATCAGCCTCTACCAAAACCAATTACCATATTTGGGATGTCTGAAAGTAGTAGACCTCTCGCTTGCAAGAATTGGTCACTCCCTATGGCTCAGTTGGAAAATGCTTTCACATGAGCTCAACCTTCCAGAAAATATCGAAATGCAACCATGGAAATAAACAATGGAAAGCAGGAAGGTTCCTATCAGTGAAGAAAAGGACATTCTTCGACGGGGGCACTCCCCAATTGGAACCTTCACAATTAAGGAATCCTATCAACTTCAGGAAATTTTTCATCAGCAGGAAAAAAGATCACATTTGGCACAAAATATGGAAAACCAAACTATGGCTGAAGGTTTCAACTTTCCTTTGGCTTCTGGTCTAGAATTGTCTTATAACCTAGGATAACCTCCAAAAGAGAGGATTTATTGGATCCTCATTCTGTCACTTGCGCCAGAAACAAGAAGAAAAGATGAAGCACATCTTCATCCAATGCCCTAGTAGTAACATAATATGGGATCAAGACACAATCATCATAAGGCAAAGAAAAAGGGATCGAACAAATGTCATCAATACTATTTGGAATTGGGGACTGGGTGACCTCAAAATCCCACTCCTCAATAGAATTTGGCACCTCATCCCACGATTCATAGATTGGTAGCTATGGAAAGAAAGGAACATACACATATTTCACTCCAAAAGCTCCACCCCTTCCAAAATCTTGATCCAGGTGGATATCGGTGGCCACCCACCTTTTCCGACTCGCTCAAAACAGTTTTCTGGCAAATTTGCCAATTTACTATTTTTAGTAGTTTTTAACTTTTAGGGCCATTTTGAGGGCCCAAATGAAGGTTTTTTGAGATCAAGGTTCTAAATGATAGACAAGGGCATGATTGAGCCCCCAAAATGAATCTCCTTGACGATACCTTTCCAATGAGATATCATACGCCTAAAACATAGATCGTATGCAAAAGTTACGACACTGGGAAGTTGATGTACTAACTTACCCAAACGGGGCCCACATGACTTTTCACGCTTCATCTCCTAGGGTTAGGTTTTTGGATGTCTAAAACTTTTGGAATTCCCGTTTATTGTAAAAAGGACTTCAGAGCCTCATTGTAATCATCTTCTTGTTAATGCGAGTAGCCGTCACATCTCTTCTCAGAGATAAGCTGCCACCATTCTATCGAGTCTTTCACTCTGTATTTTACAGTCTCTGTACATTTATTTCATTAATAGAAATCATGTATTACTATATATCTGTGTTTATGGTTGCATATCTGATATATTTTTGTTATATTATTGAATATCTGCAATATCTCTGTGCATTTATTTATTCTATCTCCGATCTCATTTCGTGCCGAAAATAATCCGGATCAGTGGTATCAGAGCAGGCTGTTCTTGGTCTTTTCTTTTCAGTGCATGTCCCTGACGAGGTCTGAGTATATCAAGTTGGGTCTCGAGCTTGTCTCTCTTGAGGACAATTGCTCTCACAAACCCAAGAAACCCTCAATGGCGGAAGAAAAGAAAAACGATGGAGCAAACGATCCTATCAGTCTGTTGCTTGAGCAAGCTCTCACGCGACAGAGGGACGAAATGATGGAGAATTTTTCCCACATCCTTCAATGCTTGTCGATAGCAACAGGAACATCTTCATCAAGCGGCCACTTTGGAGGCACCTCACCTTTCAAGGTACAAGTTAATTTTGATATTCCTATATTTGAAGGAGAGATAGATGCAAAATCCCTAGACAAATGGTTAAATCTGCTAGAAGGTTATTTCTCTGTTCACAAATTTTTCGACAAACAAAAGATCACATTCACACTCCTTAAATCTCTCCCCCACATCAAACATTGGTGGGAAACTTATTGGGAGCAAAGTTCCAAAGAGGAGTTTGAAATATATGGGGCCGATCAAACTTGGGATTTTTTTGTGGATGCGGTAAAGGAACAATATTACCCTATTTGGCAACTATGAGGACCAGTACATGAGATGGACCACACTGCAACAAGAGAGGGGCCAAGCAGTTCCAGAGTTCACCAATACCTTCCATACCTTGCGCACCAAGCTGGATATCAAAGACTCCGAACGACATTTGGTTCTGAAATACCATGGGGCTCTAGACAGATACATCCAAACTAAAATGGATTTTCTGGACATCTCATCACTTGGTGCTGCCTATCCATACACTGTTAAAATTGAGCAAAAATTTAAGCACCAAAACAAACAGGATTTTGGTTCTACAAATCCGCAACAACCAAAGTATGAAAATGACATCCCTGACAAACAGTCCTCCGAAAACCAATCCAAAGCACATGAAAAGAAGGTTCACGGGAACACAAAGAAGGACACCGAAAAATGGTGTGATTTCCACAAAATCCCCTGGCACAACACCGATGAATGTCGCTCAAAATAGTCATTGGTGGATGAGATCAAAAACAAGGAGCCGAACCCTGATTCAGAATCCAATTCTGAAAATACTGGTAAAGGATATATCATTGACGCAGACCCCATTGTTATTGTCGTGACTGCAAAAATTCAACCAGAAGAACCAATAGATCATGAAGAGGGGGAGCGCATTTTTCATTCACAGATGTGGGTGAAAGGGACCCCGCTGCATTTTATTGTTGATAGCAGAAGCCAAAAGAACCTCATCTTAGCAGAGGTCGTCAAACAATTGGGATTTTCAAGAACACCACACCCGCGACCACACAACATCGGGTGGCTTCGCCAAGGATGAGATCTCCGTGTCAGACAGAAATGTTTATTGTCATATGGCATCCAACCCTTCAAGGATGAGGTATTATGTGATGTTTCCCCACTAGATGTCTGTGATGTTCTCTTGGGCCAACCATATATGTGGAAGCACCAAGTTGTTTATGAGTCTCGACCCCGCAGTGTCATTGTTTCTCTGGAGGGTCATCTCTACAGAATACCAGAGGTAGTTATGACTATTGTTTCACCTAAAACGTGTCGCAAGGTAGTATCTCATACTGCAAAATTAAGCTTCTTCACAATCTGTTCAAAAGGGGAACAGAAGGACACTGCAACCACTAGAGCTTTGCCGGAAGCACCTTCTATCCATCAGAAGCAGGTCGACAAGGTTGTAGAAAAGCACAAAGATTCCTTCTGCGCACCATCCTATCATGTAGCCTGACTTATTGAACAACCTCAGCCTCAACAGGTTTGTGATAGACTTCCACAAACTGAGTAGTGCAACATCTCCAACAAGGCAAGAAACTCACCAAGATACAGATTCATTAAACGCTTTTCCCTCTCCCCCGGGAACTCAACGCAATGGAGACAATTTCTTCCTAAGGAGGGAGGATTGATCCAGGTGGATATCGGTGGCTACCCACCTTTTCCGACTGGCTCAAAACAGTTTTTTGGCAAATTTGGCAATTTACTATTTTTAGCAGTTTTTAACTTCTGGGGCCATTTTGAGGGCTCAAATTAAGGTTTTTTGAGATAGAGGTTCTCAATGATAGTTGAAGGCATGATTGTGCCCCGAAAATGAATCTCCTTGATGATACCTTTCCAACGAGATATCATACGCCTAAAACAAAGACCGTATGCAAAACTTACGACCCCAGGAAGTTGATGTACTAACTTACCCAAACGGGGCCCACATGACTTTTAGCGCTTCATCCCCTAGGGTTAGGTTTTTGGATGTCTAGGAATTTTGGCATTCCTGTTTATTGTAAAAAGGCCTTCAGAGCCTCATTGTAATCATCTTCTTGCGAATGCGAGTAGCCGTCACATCGCTTCTCAGGGATAAGCTGCCACCATTCTTTTGAGTCTTTCACTCTGTATTTTACAGTCTCTGTACATTTATTTCATTAATAGAAATCATATATTACTATATATCTATGTTTATGGTTGCATCTCTGATATATTTTTGTTATATTATTGAATATCTACAATATCTCTGTGCATTTATTTACTATATGTCCGATCTCATTTTATACCGAAAATAATCCGGATCAGTGTTATCAGAGCAGGTTGTTCTTGGTCTTTTTATTTTAGTGCATGTCCCCGACGAGGTCTGAGTATAGAAATTTGGGTCTCGAGCTTGTCTCTCTTGAGGACAATCACTCTCGCACACCCAAGAAAAGAAGAACGATGGAGAAGATGATCCTATCAATCTGTTGCTTGAGCAAGCTCTCACGTGACAGAGGGATAAAATGATGGATAATTTTTCCTACATCCTTCAACGCCTGCCGATAGCAACAGGCGCATCTTCATCAAGAGGCCACTTTGGAGGCACCTCATCTTTCAAGGTACAAGTTAATTTTGATATTCCTGTATTTGAAGGAAAGATAGATGCAGAAGCCCTAGACAAATGGTTAAATCTGCTAGAAGGTTATTTCTCTGTTCAGAAATTTTCGGACAAAGAAAAGATCACCTTCGCACTCCTTAAGGCTCTCCCCCATGTCAAACATTGGTGGGAAACTTATTGGGATTAGAGTTCCACAGAGGAGTCTATAATATATGGGTTTGATCCCACTTGGGATTTTTTTGTGGATGCAGTAAAGGAACAATATTATCCTATTGGAAACTATGAGGACTAGTACATGAGATGGACCACACCACGGCAAGAGAGGGGCTAAGCAGTTCCGGATTTCACTAATACCTTCCATACCTTACACAGCAAGCTAAGTATCAAAGACTCTGAATGACATTTGGTTCTAAAATACTGTGGGGCTCTACACAGATACATCCAAACTGAAATGGATTTTATGGACATCTCATCACTCGGTGCTACCTATCAATATGCTGTTAAAATTGAGCAGAAATTTAAGCACTAGAACAAACGAGATTTTGGTTATGCAAATCCACAACAACCAAAGTATGACACAGACATCCCTAACAAACAGTCTCCCAAAAACCACCACAAACCACATGAAAAGAAGGGTAACGAGAAGACAAAGAAGGACACCGGAAAATGGTGCGATTTCCAAAAAAGCCCTTGGCACAACACCGATGAATGTCGCTCAAAATAGTCATTGGTGGCTAAGATCAAAGACAAGGAGCCAAACCCTAATTCAAAATACGATTCTAAAAATATTGGTAAAGGACAGATCATTGACGCAGACCCCACTGCTATTGTCGCGACCACACGAATACAACCAGAAGAACCAACAGATCCTGAAGAGGGGGAGTGTCTTTTTCATTCACAGATTTGGGTGAAGGGGACCCTGCTGCATTTTATTGTTGATAGCGGAAGGCATAAGAACCTCTTCTCAGCAAAGGTCATCAAACAGTTGGGATTGTTAACAACACCACACCCGCGACCATACAACATCGGTTGGCTTTGCCAAGGACGAGATCTTTGTGTCAGCGAGCAATGTCGACTGTCATATGGCATCCAACCCTTCAAGGATGTGGTATTATGTGATGTTTCCCCACTAGATTTATGTGATGTTCTCTTGGGCCAACCATATATTTGGAAGCGCCATGCTGTTTATGAGCCTCAACCCCGCAGTTTCATTGTTTCTCTGGGGGGTCATCTCTACAGAATACCAGAGGTAGTTCTGAATACTGTTCCATCTAAAAAGTGCTGCAATGTAGTATCTCATACTGCAAAATTCAACTTCTTCACAATTTGTTCAAAAGGGGAACAGAAGGACACTGCAACCACTACTGCTTCGCCCCAAGCACCTTCTATCCAATAGAAGAAGGTCGACAAGGTTGTAGCAAAGTGAAAAGATTTATTCTACGCACCGTCCTCTCATGTAGACCAACTTATTCAACAACCTCATCCTCAACAGGTTCGTCACAGACTTCCAGAAACTAAGCAGCGCGACATCTCCAACAAGGCAAGCAGCTCACCAAGATGCAGATTCAACAAACGCTTTTCCCTCTCCCCTGGGAACTCAATGCAATGGATACCATTTATTCCTAAGGAGGGAGGATTGATCCAGGTGGATATTGGTGGCCACCCACCTTTTTCGACTGGCTCAAAACAGTTTTTTGGCAAATTTGGCAATTTACTATTTTTAGCAGTTTTTAACTTTCGGGGCCATTTTGAAGGCCCAAATGATGGTTTTTTCGAGATCGAGGTTCTCAATGATAGTCGAATGCATTATTGATCCCCCAAAATGAATCTCCTCGACGATACCTTTCGAACGAGCTATCATACGCCTAAAACAAAGATCGTACGCAAAAGTTACGACCTCAGGAAGTTGATGTACTAACTTACCCAAACGGGGCCCACATGACTTTTGGCACTTCATCTCCTAGGGTTAGGTTTATGGATGTCTAGGACTTTTGGCATTCCTGTTTATTGTAAAAACGCCTTCAGAGCCTCATTGTAATCATCTTCTTGCGAATGCGAGTAGCTGTCACATCTCTTCTCAGAGATAAGCTGCCACCATTCTATCGAGTCTTTCACTCTATATTTTACAGTCTTTGTACATTTATTTCATTAATAGAAATCATGTATTACTCTATATCTGTGTTTATGGTTGCATATCCTATATATTTTTTTTATATTATTGAATCTCTGAGATATCTCTGTGCATTTATTTATTATATCTCTGATCTCATTTCGTGCCGAAAATAATCTGGATCAGTGGTATCAGAGCAGGTTGTTCTGGGTCTTCTTTTTTTAGTGCATGTCTCCGACGAGGTCTGAGTATAGCAGGTCTGGTCTCAAGCTTGTCTCTCTTGAGAAAAATCTCTCTCGCACACCCAAGAAACCCTCAATGGCGGAAGAAAAGAAAAACGACGGAGTAGACGATCCTATCAGTCTGTTGCTTGAGCAAGCTCTCACGCGACAGAGGGATTAAATGATGTAGAATTTTTCCCACATCCTTCAATGCCTTCCGATAGAAACAGATGCATCTTCATCAAGTGACCACTTTGGATGAACCTCGCCTTTCAATGTACAAGTTGATTTTCATATTCCTGTATTTGAAGGACAGATAGATGCGGAAGCCCGAGACAAATGGTTAAATCTGCTAGAAGTTTATTTCTCTGTTCACAAATTTTTCGACAAAGAAAAGATCACTTTCGTACTCATTAAATCTCTCCGCCATGTCAAAAATTGGTGGGAAACTAATTGGGAGTAGAGTTCCACATAAGAGTTTGAAATATATGGGGCCAATCCCACTTGGGATTTTTTTGTGGATGCAATAAAGGAACAATATTACCCTATTGGCAACTATGAGAACCAGTACATGAGATGGATCACACTGTGGCAAGAGAGGGGCCAAGCAGTTCTGGAGTTCAGCAATACCTTCCATACCTTGTGCACCAAGCTGGGTATCAAAGACTCTGAATGACATTTGGTTTCTAAATACCGTGGGGCTCTACATAGATACATCTAAACTGAAATGGATTTTCTAGACATCTCATCACTCAGTGATGCCTATCGATATGTTGTTAGAATCGAGCAGAAATTTAAGCACCAGAACAAACGGGATTTTGGTTCTGCAAATCTGCAACAACCAAAGTATGACAAAGGCGTCCCTAACAAATAGTCTCCTGAAAACTAGTCCAAACCACAATAAAACAAGGGTCACGGGAAGACAAAGAAGGACACCGAAAAATGGTGCGATTTCCAAAAAATCCCATGGCACAACACCGATGAATGTCGCTCAAAACAGTCATTAGTGGTCGAGATCAAAGACAAGGAGCCAAACCCTAATACATAATCTGATTCTGAAAATATTGGTAAAGGACAGATCATTGACGCAAACCCCACTGGTATTGTCGCAACCGCAACAATTCAACCAGAAGAACCAACAGATCCTGAAGAGGGGGAGCACCCTTTTCATTCACAGATGTGGGTGAAGGAGACTCCACTGCATTTTATTTTTGATAGCAGAAGCTAGAAGAACCTCATCTCAGCAGAGGTTATCAAATAGTTGGGATTGTCGACAACACCACACTCACAACCATAAAACATCGGGTGGCTTTGCCAAGGACGAGATCTCCGTTTCAGCCGGCAATGTCGATTGTCATATGGAATCCAATCCTTCAACGATGAGGTATTATGTGATGTTGCCCCACTAGATGTCTGTGATGTTCTCTCGGGCCAACCATATATGTGGAAGCGCCACATTGTTTAGGAGTCTCGACCCCGTAGTGTCATTGTTTCTTTGGGGGCTCATCTCTACAAAATTACAGAGGTAGTTTTGACTACTGTTGCACCTAAAAAGTGTCACAATGTAGTATCTCATACTGCAAAATTCAGCATCTTCACAATCTCTTCAAAAGGGGAACAGAAGGACACTACAACCACTACAACTTCACACCAAGCACCTTCTATCCAATAGAAGCAGGTCGACAAGGTTTCAACAAAGCGCAAAGATTCCTTCTACCCACTGTCCTCTCATGCAACTTGACTTATTGAACAACCTCAGCCTCAACAGGTTCGTGACAGACTTCCACAAACTAAGCAGCGCGACATTTCCAACAAGGCAAGCAGCTCACCAAGATGCAGATTCAACAAACACTTTTCCCTCTACCCTAGTAACTCAATGCAATTGAGACATTGCTTCGTAAGGAGGGAGGATTGATCTAGGTGGACATTGGTGGCCACCCACCTTTTCTGACTGGCTCAAAATATTTTTCTGGCAAATTTGGCAATTTACTATTTTTAGTAGTTTTTAACTTCCGGGGCCATTTTGAGGGCCCAAATGAAGGTTTTTTGAGATTGAGGTTCTCAATGATAGTCAAAGTTATGATTGAGCTCCCAAAATGAATCTCCCCAATGATACCTTTCCAATGAGCTATCATACGCCTAAAACAGAGATCGTATGCAAAAGTTACAACCCCAGGAAGTTGATGTACTAACTTACCCAAACAGGGACCACATGACTTTTGGCGCTTCATCTCCTAGGGTTAGGTTTTTGGATGTCTAGGACTTTTGGAATTCCTGTTTATTGTAAAAAATCCTTCAAAGCCTCATTTTAATCATCTTTTTGCGAATGCAACTAGCTATCACATCTCTTCTCAGAGATAAGCTTCCACCATTCTATTGAGTCTTTCACTTTGTATTTTACAGTCTCTGTACATTTATTTCATTAATAGAAATCGTGTGTTACAGTATATCTGTGTTTATGGTTGCATCTATCATATATTTTTGTTATATTATTGAATATCTGCGATATCTCTGTGCATTTATTTATTATATCTCCGATCTCATTTTGTGCTGAAAATAATTCGGATCAGTGGTATCAGAGTAGGCTGTTCTTGGTCTTTTTTTTTCAGTGCATGTCCCCGACGAGGTGTGAGTATAGAAAGTTGGGTCTCAAGCTTGTCTCTCTTGAGGACAATCACTCTCGCACACCCAAGAAACCCTCAATGGTGGAAGAAAATAAAAACGACGGAGTAGACGATCCTATCAGTTTGTTGCTTGAGCAAGCTCTCATGCGATAGAGGGATGAAATGATGGATAATTTTTCTCACATCCTTCAACGCTTGCTGATAGAAACAAGTGCATCTTCATCAAGTGGCCATTTTGGAGGCACCTTTCCTTTCAAGGTACAAGTTAATTTTGATATTTCTGTATTTGAAGGAGAGATAGATGCAGAAGCCCTAGACAAATGGTTAAATCTCCTAGAAGGTTATTTATCTGTTCACAAATTTTCCGACAAAGAAAATATCACCTTCACACTCCTTAAATCTCTCCCCCACGTCAAACATTGGTGGGAAACTAATTGGGAGCAGAGTTCCACAGAGGAGTCTGAAATATATGGGGATGATTCCACTTGGGATTTTTTTGTGGATGCAGCAAAGGAACAATATTACCCTATTGGCAACTATGAGGACCTGTACATGAGAAGGACCACACTTCAGCAAGAGAGGGGCCAAGCAGTTATGGAGTTCACCAATACCTTCCATACCTTGTGCACCAAGCTGGGTATCAAAGACTTCGAATGACATTTGGTTCTGAAATACCGTGGGGCTCTACACATATACATCCAAACTGAAATGGATTTTCTGGACATCTCATCATTCGGTGCTGCCTATCGATATGTTGTTAAAATCGAGAAGCAATTTAAGCACCAGAACAAATGGGATTTTGGTTCTGCAGATTCGCAACAACCAAAGTATGACAAAGACGTCCCTAACAAACAGTCACCCGAAAACCAGTCCAAACCATATTAAAAGAAGGGTCACAAGAAGACAAAGAAGGAGAGCAGAAAATGGTGCGATTTCCATAAAATCCCCTAGAACAACATCAATGAATGTCACTAAAAACACTCATTGGTGGCCGAGATCAAAGACAAGGAGTTGAACCCTGATTCAGAATCTGAGTCTGAAAATACTGGTAAAGGACAGATCATTGACGCAGACCCCACTACTATTGTCACGACCGCATCAATTCAAACAGAAGAACCAACATATCCTGAAGAGGTGCAACACCTTTTTCATTCACAAATGTGGGTGAAGGTGACCCCTCTTCATTTTATTGTTGATAGTGGAAGCCAGAAAAACCTAATCTTAGCAGAGGTCATCAAACAGTTGGGATTGTCGACAACACCACACCCACGAACATACAACATCGGGTGGCTTCGCCAAGGACGAGATCTCTGTGTCAGCCAGCAATGTCAATTGTCATATGGTATCCAACCCTTCAACGATGAGGTATTATGTGATGTTTCCCCACTAGATGTCTATGATATTCTCTTGGGCCAACCATATATGTGGAAGCGCCACACTGTTTATTAGTCTCGACCCCACAGTGTCATTGTTTCTCTGGGGGGTCATCTCTATAGAATACCAGAGGTAGTTTCGAGTACTATTCCACCTAAAAAATGCTGCAAGGTAGTACCTCATACTGCAAAATTCAGCGTCTTCACAATCTCTTCAAGAGAGGAATAGAAGGACACTGCAACCACTACAGCTTCGCCCCAAGCACCTTCTATCCAATAGAAGCAGGTCGACAAGGTTGCATCAAAGTGAAAAGATTCCTTGTACGCACCGTCCTCTCATGTAGCCCAACTTATTGAACAACCTCAGTTTGAACAGGTTCGTGACAGAATTCCACAAACTGAGTAGCGTGATATCTCCTACAAGGCAAGCAGCTCACCAAGATGCAGATTCAGCAAACGCTTTTCCCTCTCCCCCGGGAACTCAACACAATGGAGACCAATGCTTATTAAGGAGGGAGGATTGATCCAAGTGGATATCGGTGGCCACCCACCTTTTTCGACTGGCTCAAAATAGTTTTCTGGCAAATTTGGAAATTTACTATTTTTAGCAATTTTTAACTTACGGGGCCATTTTGAGGGCCCAAATGAAGGTTTTTTTGAGATCGAGGTTCTCAATGATAGTCAAGGGAATTATTGATCCACACAAATGAATTTCCTTGATGATACCTTTCCAACGAGCTATCATATGCCTAAAACAGAGATCGTATGCAAAAGTTACGACCCCAGGAAGTTGATGTACTAACTTACCCAAACGGGGCCCACATGACTTTTGGCGCTTCATCTCCTAGGGTTAGGTTTTTGGATGTCTATGACTTTTGGAATTCCTATTTATTGTAAAAAGGCCTTCAGAGTCTCATTGTAATCATCTTCTTGCGAATGTGAGTAGCTGTCACATCTCTTCTCAAAGATAAGTTGCCACCATTCTATCGAGTCTTTCACTTTGTATTTTACAGTCTCTATACATTTATTTCATTAATAGAAATAGTGTATTACTATATATCTGTGTTTATGGTTGCATCTCTGATATATTTTTGTTATATTATTGAATATCTATGATATCTCTGTGCATTTATTTATTATATCTCCGATCTCATTTCATGCCGAAAATAATCCAGATTAGTGGTATGAGAGCAGGCTGTTCTTGGTCTTTTTTTTTCAGTGCATGTCCCCGACGAGGTATGAGTATAGAAAGTTGGGTATCGAGCTTGTCTCTCTTGAGTACAATCTCTCTCGCACACCCAACAAACCCTCAATGGCGGAAGAAAAATAAAATGACGGAGCAGACGATCCTATTAGTCTGTTGCTTGAGCAAGCTCTCACGCAACAGAGGGATGAAATAATGGAGAATTTTTCCTACATCGTTCAATGCCAGCCGATAGCAACAGACACATCTTCATCAAGGGGCCACTTTGGAGGCACCTCACCTTTCAAGGTACAAGTTAATTTTGATATTTTTGTATTTGAAGGATAGATAGATGCAGAAACCCTAGACAAATGGTTAAATCTTCTAGAAGGTTATTTCTCTGTTCACAAATTTTTCGATAAAGAAAAGAACACCTTCGCACTCCTCAAATCTCTCCCCCATGTCAAAAATTGGTGGGAAACTTATTGGGAGCAGAGTTCCACAGAGGAGTCTGAAATATATGGGGCCAATCACACTTGGGATTTTTTTGTGGATGCGGTAAAGGAACAATACTACCCTATTGGAAACTATGAGGACTAGTACATGAGATGGACCACACTGCGACAAGAGAGGGGCCAATAAGTTCTGGAGTTCACCAATACCTTCCATACCTTGCGCACCAACCTGGGTATCAAAGACTACGAACGACATTTGGTTCTGAAATACCGTGGGGCTCTACATAGATACATCCAAACTAAAATGGATTTTCTAGACATCTCATCACTCGATGCTACCTATCGATATGCTATTAAAATCGAGAAGAAATTTAAGTACCAGAAAAAACGGGATTTTGGTTCTGCAAATCCGCAACAACCAAAGTATGACAAAGACGTCCCTAACAAACAATCTCCCGAAAACTAGTCCAAACCACATGAAAAGAAGGGTCATGGGAAGACAAAGAAGGACACCGAAAAATGGTGTGACTTCCACAAAATCCCCCAGCACAACACCGATGAATGTCACTCAAAACATTCATTGGTGTCTAAGATCAAAGACAAGGAGGCGAACCCTGATTCAAAATCCGATTCTGAAAGTACTGGTAAATGACAGATCATTGACGCAGAACCCACTGCTATTGTCGCGACCGCAACAATTCAACCAGAAGAGCCAACATATCCTGAAGAGGGGGAGCACCTTTTTCATTCACAAATGTGGTTGAAGGGGACCCCATGCATTTTATTGTTGATAGCGAAATCTAGAAGGTCCTCTTCTCAGCAGAGGTCGTCAAACAGTTGGGATTGTCGACAACACCACACCCGTGGCCATACAGCATCGGGTGGCTTCACCAAGGACAAGATCTCCATGTCAGCCAACAATGTCGATTGTCATATGGCATCCAACCCTTCAAGGATGAATTATTATGTGATGTTTCCCCACTAGATGTCTTTGATGTTCTCTTGGGCCAACCATATATGTGGAAGTGCCATGCTGTTTATGAGTCTCGACCCCGCAGTGTCATTGTTTCTCTGGGGGGTCATCTCTACAGAATACCAGAGGTAGTTTCGACTACTGTTCCACCTAAAAAGTGCCGCAAGGTAGTATCTCATACTACAAAATTTAACTTCTTCACAATTTATTCAAAAGGGGAACAGAAGGACACTGCAACCACTACAGCTTCACCCCAAGCACCTTCTATCCAACAGAAGCAGGTCGACAAAGTTGTAGAAAAGTGAAAAGATTCCTTTTGTGCACTGTCCTCTCATGTAGCCTGACTTATTGAACAACCTCAACCTGAACAGGTTCATGACAGACTTCCACAAACTAAGCAGCGCGACATCTCCAACAAGGCAAGCAACTCACCAAGATGCAGATTCAGCAAACGATTTTCCCTCCCCCCCGAAACTCAATGCAATGGATAGCATTGCTTCCTAAGGAGGGAGGATTGATCCAGGTGGATATCGGTGGCCACCCACCTTTTCTGACTCGCTCAAAACAGTTTTCTGGCAAATTTGACAATTTACTTTTTTTAGTAGTTTTTAACTTCCAGGGCCATTTTGAGGGCCCAAATGAAGGTTTTTCAAGATTGAGCTTCTCAACGATATCCAAGGACATGATCAAGCCCCCCAAAATGAATCTCCTCGATGATACCTTTCAAACGAGCTATCATACTCCTAAAATATAGATCGTATGCAAAAGTTACGACCCCGGGAAGTTGATGTACTAACTTACCCAAATGGGGCCCACATGACTTTTGGCGCTTCATCTCCTAGGGTTAGGTTTTGGGATGTCTAGGACTTTTGGCATTCCTGTTTATTGTAAAAAAACCTTCAGATCCTCATTGTAATCATCTTCTTGCGAATGCGAGTAGTCGTCACATCTCTACTAAGAGATAAGCTGCCACCATTCTATCATGTCTTTCACTTTGTATTTTACAGTCTCTGTACATTTATTTCATTAATAGAAATCATGTATTACTGTATATCTGTGTTTATGGTTGCATATCTGATATATTTTTGTTATATTATTGAATATCTATGATATCTCTGTGCATTTATTTATTATATCTCCGATCTCATTTCGTGCCGAAAATAATTCGGATCAGTGGTATTAGAGAAGGTTGTTCTTGGTCTTTTTTTTTTTTTTCAGTGCATGTCCCCGAGCCTGTCTCTCTTGAGGACAATCGCTCTCGCACACCCAAGAAACCCTCAATGGTGGAAGAAAAGAAAAATGACGAAGCAAATGATCCTATCAGTCTGTTTCTTGAGCAAGCTCTCACACGACAGAGGGACACAATGATGGAGATTTTTTCCCACATCCTTCAATGCCTACCGATAGAAATAGGCGCATCTTCATCATGCGGCCACTTTGGAGGCACCTCGCCTTTCAACGTACAAGTTAATTTTGATATTCCTGTCTTTGAAGGACAGGTAGATGAAGAAGCCCTAGACAAATAGTTAAATCTGCTAGAAGGTTATTTCTTTGTTGACAAATTTTCCGACAAAGAAAAGATCACCTTCACACTCCTTAAAAATCTCCCCCATGTCAAACATTGGTGGGAAAATTATTGGGAGCAGAGTTCCACAGAGGAGTATGAAATATATGGGGCCGATCCCACTTGGGATTTTTTTGTGGATGCAGTAAAGGAACAATATTACCCTATTGGCAACTATGAGGACCAGTACATGAGATGGACCACACTAAAGCAAGAGAGGGGAAAAGCAGTTCCGGAGTTCACCAATACCTTGGGTACCAAGCTAGGTATCAAAGACTCCGAATGACATTTTGTTCTGAAATACCATGGGGCTCTACACAGATGCATCCAAACTAAAATGGATTTTCTGGACATCCCATCACTCGGTGTTTCCTATCGATATGTTGTTAAAATCAATCAGAAATTTAAGCACCAGAACAAACAGGATTTTGGTTTTTAACAACCAAAGTATGACAAAGACGTCCCTAACAAACAGTCTCCCGAAAACTAGTCCAAACCACATGTAAAGAAGAGTCACGGGAAGACAAAGGACACTAGAAAATGGTGTGATTTCTACAAAATCCCCTGGCACAACACCGATGAATGTCGCTCAAAACAGTCATTAGTGGTCGATATCAAAGACAAGGAGCCGAACCCTGATTCAGAATCTGATTCTGAAAATACTGGTAAAGGACAGATCATTGACACAAACCCCACTGCTATTGTCGCGACCGCAGCAATTCAACCAGAAGAACCAACAGATCCTGTAGATGGGGAGCACCCTTTTCATTCACAGATGTGGGTGAAGGGGACCCCACTGCATTTTATTATTGATAGTGGAAGCCATCAGAACCTAGTCTCAGCAGAGGTCATCATACAACATCGGGTGGCTTCACCAAGGATGAGATCTCCGTGTCAGCCAGCAATGTCGATTGTCATATGGCATCGAACCCTTCAAGGATGAGATATTATGTGATGTTTCCCCACTAGATGTCTGTGATGTTCTCTTGGGCCAACCATATATGTGGAAGAGCCACGCTATTTATGAGTCTCGACCCTGCAATATCATTGTTTCTCTGGGGGGTCATCTCTACAGAATACCAGAGGTAGTTCTGAATACTATTCCATGTAAAAATTTCCGCAACGTAGTATCTCATACTACAAAATTTAGCTTCTTCAAAATCTATTGAAAAGGGGAAAAGAAGGACACTGCAACCACTACAGCTTCACCCCAAGCACCTTCTATCCAACAGAAGCAGGTTGACAAGGTTGCAACAAAGCACAAAGATTCATTCTCCACATCGTCCTCTCATGTAGCCAGATTTATTGAATAGCCTCAGCCTCAATAGGTTCATGACAGACTTCCACAAACTGAGCAGCGTGACATCTCCAACAAGGCAAGCAGCTCACCAAGATGCAGATTCAGCAAATGCTTTTCTCTCTCCCCCGGGAACTCAATGAAATGGAGACCATTGCTTCCTAAGGAGGGAGGATTGATCTAGGTGGATATCGGTGGCCACCCACCTTTTCTAACTGGCTCAAAAAAAATTTCTGGCAAATTTGGCAATTTACTATTTTTAGCAGTTTTTAACTTTCGGGGCCATTTTGAGGGCCCAAATGAAGGTTTTTCGAGATCGAGGTTCTCAATGACAGTCGAAGGCATGATTGAGCCCCAAAAATTATTCTCCTCGATTATACCTTTCCAACGAGCTATCATACATCTAAAACAAAGATCGTATGCAAAAGTTACGACCTCGGGAAGTTGATGTACTAACTTACCCAAACGGGGCCCACATGACTTTTGGCGCTTCATCTCCTAGGGTTAGGTTTTTGGATGTCTAGGAATTTTGGCATTCCTGTTTATTGTAAAAA
>ML781839.1:869610-889003 GCA_009831015.1 Picea engelmannii
GGGGCCCACATGACTTTTGGCGCTTCATCTCCTAGGGTTAGGTTTTTGGATGTCTAGGAATTTTGGCATTCCTGTTTATTGTAAAAAGGCCTTCAGAGCCTCATTGTAATCATCTTCTTGTGAATGCGAGTAGTCGTCACATCGCTTCTCAGAGATAAGTTGCCACCATTCTATTGAGTCTTTCACTCTGTATTTTACAGTCTCTGTACATTTATTTCATTAATAGAAATCGTATATTACTATATATCTATGTTTATGGTTACATCTCTGATATATTTTTTTTATATTTTTCAATATCTGCGATATCTCTGTGCATTTATTTATAATATCTCCGATCTCATTTCATGTCGAAAATAATCTGGACCAGTGGTATCAGAGCAGGTTGTTCTTGGTATTTTTTTTTCAATACATGTCCCCAACGAGGTATGAATATAGCAAGTTGGGTCTCGAGCTTGTCTCTCTTGAGGAAAATCACTCTCGCACACCCAAGAAACCCTCAATGGCGAAAGAAAAGAATAACGACGGAGCAGGTGATCCTATCAATCTGTTGCTTGAGCAAGCTCTCACGCGATAGAGGGCCGAAATGATGGATAATTTTTCCCACATCCTTCAATGCCTACCGATAGCAATAGGTACATCTTCATCAAGAAACCACTTTGGAGGCACCTCAGCTTTCAAGGTACAAGTTAATTTTGATATTCCTGTATTTGAAGGACAGATAGATGTAGAAGCCCTAGACAAATGGCTAAATCTACTAGAAGGTTATTTCTCTTTTCACAAATTTTTCGACAAAGAAAAGATCACCTTCTCACTCCTTAAATCTCTCGCCCACGTCAAACATTGGTGGGAAACTTATTGGGAGTAGAGTTCCACAGAGGAGTCTTAAATATATGGGGCCGGTCCCACTTGGGATTTCTTTGTGGATGCAGTAAAGGAACAATATTACTCTATTGCCAACTATGAGGACCAGTACATGAGATGGACCACACTACGGCAAGAGAGGGGCCAAGCAATTCTGGAGTTCACCAATACCTTCCATACCTTGCACACCATGCTGGGTATCAAAGAATTTGAACAACATTTGGTTCTGAAATACCGTGGGGCTCTACATAGATACATTCAAACTGAAATGGATTTCCTGGACATCTCATCAATCTGTGTTGCCTATCAATATGCTATTAAAATCGAGCAGAAATTTAAGCACCAGAACAAACAAGATTTTGGTTCTGCAAATTCGCAACAACCAAAGTATGACAAATACGTCCCTAACAAATAGTCTCCCAAAAACTAGTCCAAACCACATTAAAAGAAGGGTCACAGGAAGACAAAGAAGGACACTCGAAAATTGTGAGATTTCAGAAAAACCCTTGGCACAACACCGATGAATGTCGCTCAAAATAGTCATTGGTGGTCGAGATCAAAGACAAGGAGCCGAACCATGATTCAGAATCTGATTATGAAAATACTGGTAAAGGATAGATCATTGACACAGACCCCACTGCTATTGTCGCGACTGCAACAATTCAACCAAAAGAACCAACAGATCCCGAAGAGGGGGAGCACCTTTTTCATTCACAGATGTGGGCGAAGGAGACTCCACTACATTTTATTGTTGATAGCGGAAGCCAGAAGAACCTCATCTCAATAGAGCTTGTCAAATAGTTGGGATTGTCAACAACACCACACCCGTGGCCATACAACATCGGGTGGCTTCGCCAAGGACGAGATCTCCATGTCAGCCAGCAATGTCAATTGTCATATGGCATCCAACCCTTCAAGGATGATGTATTATGTGATGTTGCCCCACTAGATGTATGTGATGTTCTCTTGGGCCAACCATATATGTGGAAGCACCATGTTGTTTATGAGTCTCAACCCCGCAGTGTCATTGTTTCTCTAGGGGGTCATCTCTACAGAATACCAAAGGTAGTTCCGACTACTGTTCCACCTAAAATGTGTCGCAAGGTAGTATTTGATATTGCAAAATTCAGATTCTTCACAATCTCTTCAAAAGGGGAACAAAAGGACACTACAACCACTACAGCTTTGCCCCAGACACCTTTTATCCAACAGAAGTCGGTCAACAAGGTTGTAGCAAAGTGAAAAGATTCCTTTTGCGCACTGTCCTCTCATGTAGCCCGACTTATTAAATAGCCTCAACCTCAACAGGTTCGTGACAAACTTTCACAAACTAAGCAGCGCGACATCTCCAACAAGACAAGCAACTCACCAAGATGCAGATTCAGCAAACGCTTTTCCCTCTCCCCCGAGAACTCAACGCAATGGAGACCATTGCTTCCTAAGGAGGGAGGATTGATCCATATGGATATTGGTGGCCACCCACCTTTTCCAACTGGCTTAAAATAGTTTTCTGGCAAATTTGGAAATTTACTATTTTTAGCAATTTTTAACTTCTAGGGCCATTTTGAGGGCCCAAATAAAGGTTTTTTGAGATCAATGTTCCCAATGATAGTTGAGGGCATGATTCCCCAAAATGAATATCCTCGATGATACCTTTCCAACGAGCTATCATATTCCTAAAACAGAGATTGCATGCAAACGTTACGACCCCGGGAAGTTGATGTACTAACTTACCGAAATGGGGCCCACATGAATTTTGGCGCTTCATCTCCTAGGGTTAGGTTTATGGATGTCTAGGAATTTTGGCATTCCTGTTTATTTTAAAAATCCCTTCAGATCCTCATTGTAATCATCTTCTTGCGAATGTGAGTAGTCATCACATCTCTTCTCAGAGATAAGCTGCCACCATTCTATCGAGTCTTTCACTCTGTATTTTACGGTCTCTGTACATTTATTTCATTAATAGAAATAGTGTATTATTGTATATCTGTGTTTATGGTTGTATCTCTGATATATGTTTGTTACATTATTGAATATCTGGGATATCTCTGTGCATTTATTTATTATATCTCCGATCTCATTTCGTGCCGAAAATAATCCAGATCAGTGGTATCAGAGCAGGCTGTTCTTGGTTTTTTTTTTTAGAGCATGTCCTCGACGAGGTCTGAGTATAGCAAGTTGGGTCTCAATCTTGTCTCTCTTGAGGAAAATCGCTCTCACACACCCAAGAAACCCTCAATGGTGGAAGAAAAAAAAAACGACGAAGCAGACGATCCTATCAGTCTATTTCTTGAGAAAGCTCTCACGCGACAGAAGGGAGAAATGATGGAGAATTTTTCCCACATCCTTCAACGCCCGTTGATAGCAACATGCGCATATTCATCAAGCGGCCACTTTGGAGGCACCTCGCCTTTCAAGGTACAAGTTAATTTTGATATTCCTGTATTTGAAGGACAGATAGATGCATAAGCCCTAGACAAACAGTTAAATATGCTAGAAGGTTATTTCTCTGTTCACAAATTTTTCGACAAAGAAAAGATCACCTTCGCACTCATTAAAGCTCTCCCCCGCATCAAACATTGGTGGGAATCTTATTGGGAGTAGAGTTCTACAGAGGAGTCTGAAATATATGGGGCCAATCCCACTTGGGATTTTTTTGTGGATGCGGTAAAGGAACAATATTACCCTATTGGCAACTATGAGGACCAGTACATGATATGGACCACACTACGGAAAGAGAGGGGCCAAGCAGTTAAGAAGTTCACCAATGCCTTCCATACCTTGCACACCAAGATGGGTATCAAAGACTCCGAACGACATTTGGTTCTGAAATACTATGGGGCTCTACACAGATACATCCAAACTGAGATGTATTTTCTGGACATCTCATCACTCAGTGCTGCCTGTCGATATGTTGTTAAAATCGAGAAGAAATTTAAGCACCATAACAAACGGGATTTTAGTTCTGCAAATCTGCAACAACCAAAGTTTGAGAAAGACGTCCCTAAAAAAATGTTTCCCGAAAACCAGTCTAAGCCACATGAAAATAAGGGTCATGGGAAGACAAAGAAGGACACTGGAAAATGGTGTGATTTCCACAAAATCCCCTGGCAGAACACCGATGAATGTCACTCAAAACAGTCATTGGTGGCTGAGATCAAAGACAATGAGTTGAACCCTGATTCAAAATCCGATTATGAAAAATATTGGTAAAGGATAGATCATTAACGTAGACCTCACTGCTATTGTCACGACCACAACAATTCAACCAGAAGAACCAATAGATCATAAAGAGGGGGAGTGCCTTTTTCATTCACATATGTGGGTGAAGGGGACCCCACTGCATTTTATTGTTGATAGAGAAATCTAGAAGAACCTCTTCTCAGCAGAGGTCGTCAAATAGTTTGGATTATCAACAACACCACACCCGCGACCATACAACATCGGGTGGCTTCGCCAAGGACGAGATCTCCATGTCAGCCAACAATTTTGATTGTCATATGGCATCCAACCCTTCCAGGATGATGTATTATGTGATGTTTCCCTACTAGATGTATGTGATGTTCTCTTGGGGCAACCATATATGTGGAAGCGCCACGTTGTTTATGAGTCTCGACCCTACAGTGTCATTGTTTCTATTGGGAGTCATCTCTACAGAATACCAGAGGTAGTTACAACTAATATTCCACCTAAAAAGTGTCGCAAGGTAGTATCTCATACTGCAAAATTTAGCTTCTTCAAAATTTGTTCAAAAGGGGATTAGAAGGACATTGCAACCACTACAGCTTCACCTTAAGCACCTTCTATCCAATAGAAGCAGGTTAACAAGGTCGCAGCAAAGCACAAATATTACTTCTATGCACCATCCTCTCATGTAACCCAACTTATTAAACAGCCTCAGCCTCAATAGGTTCGTGACAGACTTCCACAAACTGAGCAGCATGACATTTCCAACAAAGCAAGTAGCTCACCAAGATGCAGATTCAACAAATAGTTTTCCCTCTCCCCCGAGAACTCAACGCAATGGAGACCATTTCTTCCTAAGGAGGGAGGATTGATCCAGGTCGATATCAATGGCCACCCACTTTTTTTGACTGGCTCAAAACAGTTTTCTAGCAAATTTGGAAATTTACTATTTTTAGTAGTTTTTAACTTCCGGGGCCATTTTGAGGGCCCAAATGAATATTCTTCGAGATAGAGGTTCTCAATGATATCCAAAGGCATGATTGAGCCCCCAAAATGAATCATCTCTATGATACCTTTCCAACGAGCTATCATACGCCTAAAACATAGATCGTATGCAAACGTTACGACCCCGAGAAGTTGATGTACTAACATACCCAAACGGGGCCCACATGACTTTTGGCACTTCATCTCCTAGGGTTAGGTTTTTGGATGTCTAGGACTTTTGGCATTCCTGTTTATTGTAAAAAGGCCTTCAGAGCCTCATTGTAATCATCTTCTTCCGAATGTGAGTAGTCGTCACATCTCTTCTCATAGATAAGCTGCCACCATTCTATCGAGTCTTTCACTCTGTATTTTACAGTCTCTGTATATATATTTCATTAATAGAAATCGTGTATTACTATATATCTGTGTTTATGGTTGCATCTCTGATATATATTTGTTATATTATTAAATATTTGCGATATCTCTGTGCATTTATTTATTATATCTCAAATCTCATTTCGTGTTGAATATAATCCGGATTAGTGGTATCAGAGGAGGATGCTCTTGGTCCTTTTTTTAGTGCATGTCCCCGATGAGCTCTGAGTATAGAAAGTTGGGTCTTGAGCTTGTCTCTCTTGAGGACAATCCCTCTCGCACACCCAAGAAACCCTCAATGGTGGAAAAAAATATGGAGAATGTTTCCCACATCCTTCAACGCCTGTCGATAGCAACAGGTGCATCTTCATCAAGCGGCCACTTTGGAGGCACCTCGCCTTTCAAGGTACAAGTTAATTTTTATATACCTGTATTTGAAGGATACATAGATGCAGAAGCCCTAGACAAATGGTTAAATTTGCTAGAAGGTTATTTCTCTGTTCACAAATTTTCTGACAAAGAAAAGATCACCTTTGCACTCCTTAAAGCTCTCCTCCACGTCAAACATTCATGGGAAACTTATTAGGAGTAGAGTTCCACAAAGGAGTCTGAAATATATGGGGTCGATCCCACTTGGGATTTTTTTGTGGATGCGGTAAAGGAACAATATTACCCTATTGGAAACTATGAGGACCAGTACATGAGATGGACCACATTGCGGCAAGAGAGGGGCCAAGCAGTTCTGGAGTTCACCAATACCTTCCATACCTTGTGCACCAAGCTGGGTATCAAAGAATCCGAACAACATTTGGTTCTGAAATACCGTTGGGCTCTACACAGATACATCCAAACTGGAATGGATTTTTTTCACATCTCATAACTCGGTGCTGCCTATCAATATGTTGTTAAAATCGAGAAGAAATTCAAGCACCAGAACAAATGAGATTTTGGTTCTGCAAATCCGCAACAACCAAAGTATGAAAAAGACGTCCCTAACAAACAGTCTTCCGAAAACAAGTCCAAACCACATGAAAAGAAGGGTCACGAGAAGACAAATAAGGACACCAAAAAATGGTGCGATTTCCACAAAATCCCCTTGCACAACACCGATGAATGTCGTTCAAAACAGTCACTGGTGGTCGAGATCAAATACAAGGAGCCGAACCCTGATTCAGAATCCGATTATGAAAATACTGGTAAAGGACAGATCATTGACACAGACCCCACTGCTATTGTCATGACCGTAGCAATTCAATCAGAAGAACCAACAGATCCTGAAGAGGGGAAGCACCTTTTTCATTCATAGATGTGGTTGAAAGGGAGCCCATGCATTTTATTGTTGATAGAAGAATCCAAAAGAACCTCCTCTCAGCAGAGGTCGTCAAATAGTTGGGATTGTCAACAACACCACACCCACGGCCATACTACATTGGGTGGCTTCGCCAAGGACGAGATCTCTGTGTCAGCCAACAATGTCAATTGTCATATGGCATCCAACCCTTCAAGGATGAGGTATTATGTGATTTTTTCCCACTAGATCTCTGTGAGGTTTTCTTGGGCCAACCATATATGTGGAAGCGCCACGCTGTTTATGAGTCTCGACCCCACAGTTTTATTGTTTCTCTGGCGGGTCATCTCTACAGAATACCAGAGGTAGTTCCGACTACTGTTCCACCTAAAAAGTGCCACAAGGTAGTATCTCATACTGCAAAATTCAGCTTCTTCACAATCTATTCAAAAGGGGAACAGAAGGACATTGCAACCATTACATATTCGCCCCAAGCACCTTCTATCCAACAGAAGCAGGTCAACGAGGTTGCAACAAAGAGAAAAGATTCCTTTTGTGCACCGTCCTCTCATGTAGCCTGACTTATTAAACAGCCTCATCCTTAACAGGTTCGTGACAGACTTCCACAAACTGAGCAGCGCGACATCTCCAACAAGGCAAGCAACTCACCAAGATGCAGATTCAGCAAACACTTTTCCCTCTCCCTTGGTAAATCAACGCAATGGATACCATTGCTGCCTAAGGAGGGAGGATTGATCCAGGTGGATATCAGTGGCCACCCACCTTTTCTAACTAGCTCAAAACAGTTTTCTGGCAAATTTGGCAATTTACTATTTTTAGCAGTTTTTAACTTCTAGGGCCATTTTGAGGGCCCAATTGAAGGTTTTTTGAGATCGAGGTTCTCAATGATATTCGATGGCATGATTAAGCCCCCAAAATGAATTTCCTCGACGATACCTTTCTAACGAGCTATCATACGCCTAAAACATAGATTGTATGAAAAAGTTACGACCTCAGAAAGTTGATGTACTGACTTACCTAAATGGGGCCCACATGAATTTTGGTGCTTCATCTCCTAGGGTTAGGTTTTTGGATGTCTATGACTTTTGAAATTTCTATTTATTGTAAAAAATCCTTCAGAGCCTCATTCTAATCATCTTCTTGTGAATGCGAGTAGCCGTCACATCTCTTCTTAGAGATAAGCTGCCACCATTCTATCGAGTCTTTCACTCTGTATTTTACAGTCTCTGTACATTTATTTCATTAATAGAAATTGTGTATTACTGTATATTTGTGTTTATGGTTGTATCTCTGATACATTTTTGTTATATTTTTGAAAATCTGCAATATCTCTGTGCATTTATTTATTATATCTCCGATCTTATTTTGTGCCGAAAATAATCCAGATTAGTGGTATTAGAGCAGGCTGTTCTTGGTCTTTTCTTTTTGGTGCATGTCTCCGACGAAGTCTGAGTATAGCAAGTCTAGTCTCGAGCTTGTCTCTCTTGAGGACAATTGCTCTCTCACACCCAAGAAACCCTCAATGGCGGAAGAAAAGAAAAACGACGGAGCAGACGATCCTATCAGTTTGTTGCTTGAGCAAGCTCTCACGCGACAAAGGGATGAAATGATGGAGAATTTTTTCCACATCCTTCAACGCCTGCTGATAACAACAGACACATCTTCATCAAGCGACCACTTTGGAGGCACCCCACCTTTCAAGGTACAAGTTAATTTTGATATTCCTGTATTTGAAGGACAGATAGATGCAGAAGCCCTAGACAAATGGTTAAATCTGCTAAAAGGTTATTTCTCTGTTTACAAATTTTTTGACAAAGAAAAGATCACATTTGCACTCCTTAAATCTCTCCCCCACGTAAAACATTGGTGGGAAACTTATTGGGAGCAGAGTTCCACAGAAGAGTCTGAAATACATGGGGCCGATCCCACTTGGGATTTTTTTGTGGATGCGGTAAAGGAACAATATTACCCTATTGGCAACTATGAGGACCAGTACATGAGATGGACCACACTACGTGAAGAGAGGGGCCAAGAAGTTCCAGATTTCACCAATACTTTCGATACCTTGCGCACCAAGATGGATATCAAAGACTCCAAATGACATTTGGTTCTAAAATACCATGGGGTTCTACACAGATACATCCAAGTTGAAATGGATTTTCTGGACATCTCATCACTCGGTGCTGCCTATCGATATGCTATTAAAATCGAGCAGAAATTTAAGCACCAGAACAAACGGGATTTTGGTTCTGCATATCCGCAACAACCAAAGTATGAAAAAGATGTCCCTAACAAACAGTTCTCCTGAAAACCAGTCCAAACCACGTGAAAATAAGGGTCACGGGAAGACAAAGAAGGACAATGGAAAATGCTATGATTTCCACAAAATCCCCTGGCACAACACCCATGAATGTCGCTCAAAACAATCATTGGTGGCCGAGATCAAAGACAAGGAGCCGAACCCTGATTCAAAATCCGATTCTAAAAATACTGGTAAAGGACAGATCATTGATGCAGACACCACTACTATTGTCGTGACCACAACAATTCAACAAGAAGAACCTACATATCCTGAAGAGGGGCAGCACCTTTCTCATTCACAGATGTGGGTGAAGGGGACCCCGCTGCATTTTATTGTTGATAGCGGAAGCCAGAAGAACCTCATCTTAGCAGAGGTCGTCAAATGATTTGGATTGTCGACAACACCACACCCACGACCATACAACATCGGGTGGCTTCGCCAGGGACGAGATCTCCGTGTCAGCCAGCAATGTCGATTTTCATATGGACTCCAACCCTTCAAGGATGAGGTATTATGTGATGTTTCCCCACTAGATGTTTTTTATGTTATCTTGGGCCAACCATATATGTGGAAGCACCACGTTGTTTATGAGTCTCGACCACGCAGTGTCATTGTTTCTCTGGGGGGTCATCTCTACAGAATACCAGAGGTAGTTTCGACTACTGTTCCACCTAAAAAGTACCGCAAGGTAGTACCTCATACTGCAAAATTCAGCTTCTTCACAATCTCTTCAAAAGAGAAACATAAGGACACTGCAACCACTACAGCTTCGCCCCAAGCACCTTCTATCCAATAGAAGCAGATCGACAAGGCTGCAACAAAGTTCAAAGATTCCTTCTGTGCACCGTCCTCTCATGTAGCCCAACTTATTGAACAACCTCAGCCTCAATAGGTTCGTGACAGAATTCCACAAACTGAGCAGTGCGACATCTCTAACAAGGCAAGCAACTCACCAAGATGTGATTCAGCAAACGCTTTTCCCTCTCCCTCGGGAACTCAATGCAATGGAGACCATTGCTTCCTAAGGAGGGAGAATTGAGCTAGGTGGATATCGGTGGCCACCCACCTTTTTCGACTGGCTCAAAATAGTTTTCTGGCAAATTTGGAAATTTACTATTTTTAGCAATTTTTAACTTCCGGGGCCATTTTGAGGGCCCAAATGAAGGTTTTTTTGAGATACAGGTTCTCAATGATAGTTGAGGGCATGCTTTAGCCCCCAAAATGAGTCTCCTCAATGATACCTTTCAAACGAGCTATCATGCACCTAAAACAGAGATCGTATGCAGAAGTTATGACCCCGAGAAGTTGATGTACTAACTTACCCAAACGGGGCCCACATGACTTTTGGCACTTCATCTCCTAGGGTTAGGTTTTTGGATGTCTAGGAATTTTTGCATTCCTATTTATTGTAAAAATGCCTTCAGAGCCTAATTGTAATCATCTTTTTGCGAATGTGAGTAGCCGTCACATCTCTTCTCAGAAATAAGCTGCCACCATTCTATCAAGTCTTTCACTCTGTATTTTACAATCTCTGTACATTTATTTCATTAATAGAAATCGTGTATTACTGTATATCTATGTTTATGGTTGTATCTCTGATATATTTTTGTTATATTATTGAATATCTGCGATATCTCTGTGCATTTATTTATTATATCTCCGATCTCATTTTGTGCCGAAAATAATCTGGATCAGTGGTATCAGAGAAGGTTGTTCTTTGTCTTTTTTTTTCAGTGCATGTCCCGGACGAGGTCTGAGTATAGCAGGTCTGGTCTCGAGCTTGTCTCTCTTGAGGAAAATCATTCTCGCACACCCAAGAAACCCTCAATGGCGGAAGAAAAGAAAAATGACGGAGCAGGCGGTCCTATCAGTCTGTTGCTTGAGCAAGATCTCACGTGACAAAGAGATGAAATGATGGAGAATTTTTCCCACATCCTTCAACGCTTGCCGATAACAACTGGCGCATCTTCATCAAGCGACCACTTTGGAGGCACCCCACCTTTCAAGGTACAAGTTAATTTCGATATTCCTGTATTTGAAGGATAGATAGATGCAGAAGCCCTAGACAAATGGTTAAATCTGCTAGAAGGTTATTTCTCTGTTCACAAATTTGCTGACAGAGAAAATATCACCTTCGCACTCCTTAAAGCTCTCCCCCATGTCAAACATTTGTGGGAAACTTATTGGGAGTAGAGTTCCACAGAGGAGTCTGAAATATATGGGGCCGATCCCACTTGGGATTTTTTTGTGGATGCGGTAAAGGAACAATATTACCCTATTGGCAACTATGAGGACTAGTACATGAGATGGACCACACTACAGCAAGAGAGGGGCCAAGCAGTTCCAGAGTTCACCAATACCTTCCATACCTTGGGCACCAAGCTGGATATCAAAGAGTCGAAACGAAATTTGGTTCTAAAATACCGTGGGGCTCTACACAGATACATCCAAATTAAAATGGATTGTTTGGACATCTCATCACTCGGTGCTGCCTATCGATATGTTGTTAAAATCGAGCAAAAATTTAAGCACCAGAACAAACAGGATTTTGGTTCTGCAAATCCGCAACAACAAAAGTATCACAAAGACGTCCCTAACAAACAGTCTCCTGAAAACCAGTCCAAACCACATTAAAAGAAGGGTCACGGGAAGACAAAGAAGGACAGCAGAAAATGGTGTGATTTCCACAAAATCCCCCAGCACAACACTGATGAATGTCACTCAAAATAGTCATTGGTGGCCGAGATCAAAGACAAGGAGTCGAACCCTGATTCAAAATCCGATTCTGGAAATATTGGCAAATGATAGATCATTGACGCAGACCCCACTACTATTGTCGCGACCACAACAATTCAACTAGAATGACCAACATATCCTAAAGAGGGGGAGCACCTTTTTCATTCATAGATGTGGGTGAAGGGGACCCCGCTACATTTTATTGTTGATAGAGGAAGCCAGAAGAACCTCATCTCAGCAGAGGTCGTCAAATAGTTGGGATTGTCGACAACACCACACCCGTGGCCATACAACATCGGGTGGCTTCACCAAGGACGAGATCTCCATGTCAGCCAGCAATGTCGATTATTATATGGCATCCAACCCTTCAAGGACGAGGTATTATGTGATGTTTCCCCACTAGATGTCTGTGATGTTCTCTTGGGCCAACCATATATGTGGAAGCGCCATGTTGTTTATGAGTCTCGACCCCGCAGTGTCATTGTTTCTCTGGGGGGTCATCACTACAGAATACCAGAGGTAGTTCCAACTACTGTTCCACCTAAAAATTTCCACAAGGTAGTATCTCATACTGCAAAATTCAACTTCTTCCCAATCTATTCAAAAGGGGAACAAAAGAACACTGCAACCACTACAGCTTCGCCCCAAGCACCTTCTATCCAACAGAAGCAGGTCGACAAGGTTGCAAAAAAGAACAAACATTCCTTCTGCGCACCGTCCTCTCATGTAGCTCGACTTATTGAACAACCTCAGCCTCAACAGGTTCTTGACAAACTTCCACAAACTGGGCAGTGTGACATCTCCAACAAGGCACGTAGCTCACCAAGATGCAGATTCAACAAACGCTTTTCCCTCTTTCGGGGGAACTCAACGCAATGGATACCATTGCGTCCTAAGGAGGGAGGATTGATCTAGGTGGATATCAGTGGCCACCCATCTTTTCCGACTGGCTCAAAACAGTTTTCTGGCAAATTTGGCAATTTACTATTTTTAGCAGTTTTTAACTTCTGGGGCCATTTTGAGGGCCCAAATGAAGGTTTTTTCAAGATAGAGGTTCTCAATGATGGCCAAAGTCATGATTGAGCCCCCAAAATGAATATCCTCAATGATACCTTTCCAATGAGCTATCATACACCTAAAACAAAGATCATATGCAAAAATTACGACCTCAAAAAGTTGATGTACTAACTTACCCAAACAGGGCCCACATGACATTTGGCGCTTCATCTCCTAGGTTTAGGTTTTTTGATGTATATGACTTTTGGCATTCCTGTTTATTGTAAAAAGGCCTTCAGAGCCTCATTGTAATCATCTTCTCGTGAATGCAAGTGGCTGTCACATCTCTTCTCAGAGATAAGCTGCCACCATTCTATCGAGTCTTTCACTCTGTATTTTACAGTCTCTGTACATTTATTCCATTAAAATAAATCATGTATTACTGTATATCTGTGTTTATGGTTGTATCTCTGATATATTTTTGTTATATTATTGAATATTTGGGATATCTCTGTGAATTTATTTATTATATCTCCGATCTCATTTCGTGCTGAAAATAATCCAGATCATTGGTATCAAATAGGCTGTTCTTCATCTTTTTTTTTCAGTGCATGTCCCCGACAAGGTCTGAGTATAGCAAGTTGGGTCTCGAGCTTGTCTCCCTTGAGGACAATTTCTCTCGCACACCCAGGAAACCCTCAATGGTGGAAGAAAAGAAAAACGACGGAGCAGACGATCCTATTAGTCTGTTGCTTGAGCAAGCTCTCACATGACAGAGGGACGAAATGATGGAGAATTTTTCCCACATCCTTCAACGCTTGTCGATAGCAACGGGCGCATCTTCATCAAGCAGCCACTTTGGAGGCACCCTTCCTTTCAAGGTACAAGTTAATTTTGATATTCCTATATTTGAAGGACAAATAAATGCAGAAGCCCTAGACATAATGTTAAATCTACTAGAAGGTTATTTCTCTGTTCACAAATTTTATGACAAAGAAAAAATCACCTTCGTACTCCTTAAAGCTCTCCCCCACGTCAAACATTGGTGGGAAACTTATTGGGAGTAGAGTTCCACAAAGGAGTCTAAAATATATGGGGCCGATCCCACTTGGGATTTTTTTGTGGATGCGGTAAAGGAACAATATTACCCTATTGTCAACTATGAGGATTAGTACATGAGATGGACCACATTGCAGCAATAGAGGGGCCAAGTAGTTCCAGAGTTCACCAATACCTTCCATACCTTGCACACCATGTTGGGTATCAAAGACTCCGAACGACATTTGTTTCTGAAATACCATTGGGCTCTACACAGATACATCCAAACTGGAATGGATTTTCTAAATGTCTCATCACTCGATGTTACCTATCGATATGCTGTTAAAATCGAGCAGAAATTTAAGCACCAGAACAAACGAGATTTTGGTTCTGCAAATCCGCAACAACCAAAGTATGACAAAGATGTCCATAACAAACAGTCTCACGAAAACTAGTCCAAACCACATGAAAAGAAGGGTCACGAGAAGACAAAGAAGGACGCCGGAAAATGGTGCGATTTCGACAAAAGCCTTTGGCACAACACCGATGAATGTCGCTCAAAACATTCATTGGTGGCCGAGATGAAAGACAAGGAGCCAAACCCTGATTTAGAATTCGATTCTGAAAATACTAGTAAAGGACAGATCATTGACGCAGACCCCACTACTATTGTCGCGACCGCAACAATTCAACTAGAAGAACCAACATATCTTGAAGAGGGGGAGCCCCTTTTTCATTCACAGATGTGGGTGAAGGGGACCCCACTGCATTTTATTGTTGATAGCGGAAGCCAGAAGAACCTCATCTCAGCAGAGGTAGTCAAACAGTTGGGATTGTCGACAACACCACACCCGCGACCATACAACATTGGGTGGCTTCGCCAAGGATGAGATCTTCGTGTCAGCCAGTAATGTCAATTGTCATATGGCATCCAACCCTTCAAGGATGATGTATTATGTGATGTTGCCCCACTAGATGTATGTGATGTTCTCTAGGGCCAACCATATATGTGGAAGCGCCACGTTGTTTTTGAGTCTCAACCCCACAGTGTCATTGTTTCTCTGGGGGGTCATCTCTACAGAATACCAGAGGTAGTTTCAACTATTGTTCCACCTAAAAAGTGTTGCAAGGTAGTATCTCATATTGCAAAATTTAGCTTCTTCACAATCTGTTCAAAAGGGGAACATAAGGACACTGCAACCACTACAACTTCACCCTAAGCACCTTCTATCTAACAGAAGCAGGTCGACAAGGTTGCAGCAAAGCACAAAGATTCCTTCTGCACACCATCCTCTCATGTAGTCCGACTTATTGAACAACCTCAGCCTCAACAGGTTCGTGACAGACTTCCACAAACTGAGCAATGCGACATCTCCAACAAGGCAAGCAACTCACCAAGATGCAGATTCAGCAAACGCTTTTCCCTCTCCCCTAGGAACTCAATGCAATGGAGACCATTGCTTCTTAAGGAGGGAGGATTGATCCAGGTGGATATCGGTGGCCACCCACCTTTTCTGATTGGCTCAAAACAGTTTTCTGGCAAATTTGGCAATTTACTATTTTTAGCAGTTTTTAACTTCCAGGGCCATTTTGAGGGCCCAAATGAAGGTTTTTCGAGATCGAGGTTCTAAATTATAGCCAAAGGCATGACTGATCCCCCACAATGAATCTCCTTGACGATACCTTTCCAACGAGCTATCATATGCCTAAAACAGAGATCGTATGCAAAAGTTACGACCCTAGGAAGTTGATATACTAACTTACCCAAATAGAGCTCACATGAATTTTGGTGCTTCATCTCCTAGGGTTAGGTTTTTGGATGTCTAGGACTTTTCAAATTCTTGTTTATTGTAAAAAGGCCTTCAGAGCCTCATTGTAATCATCTTCTTGTGAATGCGAGTAGCCATCACATCTCTTCTCAGAGATAAGTTGCCACCATTCTATCGAGTCTTTCACTTTGTATTTTACAGTCTCTGTACATTTATTTCATTAATAGAAATCGTGTATTACTGTATATATGTGTTTATGGTTGCATCTCTGATATATTTTTGTTATATTATTGAATATCTGCAATATCTCTGTGCATTTATTTATTATATCTTCGATCTCATTTCGTGCCGAAAATAATCCGGATCAAATCTGGTCCAGAATTGTGGACAACATCTCAGAAACTATTCAAACTCAATCGTGGTCTCCAGACGATGTTCCTAAAGAGCCAACAGAATCCATAATTCTCTCTTCATGGAAGAAGACAACATTCAAGGTCTCTCTCTCTCTATCTTCTCCCCCTACCCCTGCAGCATGAATCCCCTCCATATGGAGTTGCTCACCCACGAGGTTCTGGAAACTGAACTTTGATAGTGCCTCGAAAGGAAATCCCAGACTGACAGGTTTTGGGGTAGTCATACGAGACAACACAGGGAAGATCTTACAGCTACACACAGGTCCACTAGGATATGACACCAATAACTCTGTAGAAATTTGGGGTCTCATAAGGGGAATTCAACTATCCTTGGAGCTCAACCTGCAACCCCTAATCATTGAAGGCACCTCAAAAGTAATCATCACCCTGGTTACCAAAATTATCAATAGGACGGATCCAGAAAAAATAACATCCAGTTGGCACCTCTTGGGCCCTCTCTCGCATATTCAAACCCTCCTTAGCCCTACCCTCACGCTCATTATCTCTCACGTAAGATGTGAAGCCAACAAAGTGGTCGAAAATGTAGCAAATGTGGGAGTTACTTCCCAAACTGAAATCCTCATTCTCAATCCCCAAAATCATCCGGACTCACAATTGCTAAAACATTGACAAGACTTAGCCCGTCAATATTACCCACCCACGGATGGGGTGCCACCTGGAACTCGTATGCCACATGGTGTGCTGGTAGCAGGGACAATTAAATCCCCTTGCCACTAGCACCCTCCCCAATTTATTTGACATGCTCTGCATTTCCGCAGAGCAAAGAGGAGAGTGTTGGGACAATCCAACAACTCTTATGGTGGTTCATATATGGCTTACAGGAACTGGTACAATGGCCTCCACCCATGACACTTTGACATTCATGGCCTCCATGGCCATCACCTCACTAATTATAACACAGGGCTCTCCTTGTTGCTGGTTTTATCTCGATATTCCGCCCTCAGTCTCTCATTCCACCATGGCTAACTCAACTTGGCTCTCCTAGGCTTCTGCTCTCTACATTCCCTCTCGCCCGAGCCTCTTCAGTTCCTCCATCGTGCTTAGTTTCGACATGCCCCATGAAAGAGGCAAGCCCAAACGTGGGATGAACTACTACAGCCAAGCAGGTGGGGACCGTCGCACTGGTCCAATGGCTCTACAACCCTCCCCAAGAGGAAACCTGGTCGTTTCTCCCTACTTTGATCATAAATGGGTCATGGAAACCTAGGCAATGCCTTAGTTGCTTATCCCGAAGCCGGATTATGGAGGCTGCATAGTGGAGGAGGAAATTCCTCCTCACTGGGTGGAGATTCCTCAACATTTGCAGGTTGATCATGATGAAAGTGCAACGCACGAAGCTGGCGATGATGGGACGACACGGGCAAGCACTGAGGAGTTGGTCACGACGGGTTGTCTGGTTGAAGAGGAGTTTTCTCCATGACTGTTGGATTATGGAAAGCAATCAGCCGACCCAAACACGATAGATCCAGAAATCCACTAGGGTGAATTCTAGCATGACCAAGAGGGACATAACATATCCAAGGAACTAATGCAGTAGGTCCTGGATAAACATGCCTCGCCCACAGTGTGCAGGGTCACAATGGAACACCTCGACCTCATTTTAGAGATGAGGAGGGACCTCACCGAACAAATATATGATCAGAGGCTCCTAATCAACCGCATGAATTTCCTGTTCAATTCTCTTTCAGGGGATCCCACAAAGAGTTGTTGCCCGAATTGTTGCCAGCCTTATGCCTTCATAGTCAGTGAGAACAGACACCCAGGTTTGCCTCATGTTTAAATTTCCAACTGACAATTTTCTAGTGTTAGTTGTTTTGTTTTCATGTTATCAAAACACTCTAGTTCAAACTGCATGTTTTGGTTTCCATTTTCATAGTAGATGACATGTCTTTTATAGTTCTCATATAAGCATTCTTAACATGCACAACACCACATGTTCTGGTTTCCACACCCATGACAAAACAAGTGGCAAGTTAATCTCTTGAGACATGTTGCTTTTTGAGCACAAGGTAATATAGTCTCCTTTTATTTTAAAAAAAATTGTAAACATAAAAGAGTTAAACAACTTATTAATCTTCAAAATGAATATGAAATATGACCTTACGCTTCTTATGCGGTGAACCATCAATTATTTAATAAAATTCAATCAAATTCTTTTTTAAAAGTAACAATAAATTTTTATTAAAAGTAAATAAAAGTAAATAGTTATAAATTCTTTTATGTTTTATTTTCTTTAGAGTTAAATGTTTTAAAAATAGCTATAATTTTTTATTAAAAGTAAATAAAAGTGAATAGTTATAAATTCTTTTATTTTTTATTTTATTTAGAGTTAAATGTTAGATTACTTTTAATTAGTTTACTCAAACTTTACTTAATTTGAATCATTAACAAAAGCCTATGTGTATGTTATCAGAAATTTGAGCTGAGTTTTTTTAAACTTTCGAGTACTACTGGTTAGAGGTACTCCCATACATGTATACAGGAAATAAAACACCAAAACCAAGGAAAAAGATTGATGGTGCAGCAACCCCACGTCCTTTAGAAAAAAAAAGGTTGGGCTGTTCTCTCTTCCCACCGATAAGGGGTATTTATTTCAATAGATTAAAGAAATCTCGATTTCAACAATTGATTTAAGGAATTTTAAATTCGCTAAATTCGCAGAAAGTATACCGAACATGCAGCGATATGAATACCCCATATACCGCGTAATACTGCATAGTACCGCGTCATTCAAATCAAAGCAGCCCTGAAGTCAAGTCAAGGTAATCGCGAAAATGGAGCTATATGAGTACCGCGTCGCTCAAATCAGACCAGTCTTGAAGTCAGGTCAAGATAATCGCGTAGAGATTTTGATTGTTAAACGAGACGCGTATTTTTTATTAGCGAGTGCTCAGTGTACCAATAACTCCGAAAAAGCTAGACCGGCACGGCGGCGCCAGTGAAGAGGCGTAGTCGGACATGTCGAGATTTGAATGACGAATTCGAGGTAACTGCGAGGTGGGTTTAGGTGGGTACATCGGGTTTGTTAGGAAGACTACAGTCAAAATCTTTAATGTTTTCTCATACATCAACTGCAGCTACTTGTATATATTCTACCTGTATATATTGGTTTGTTGACAGGTTTCGGGCTTGCCAGGTGGTGTGTAGTCGATAAATCAATAATCCAATGCTTTGCATCTATCAAACCCCGAAGGAAGAAAGATAGCTCATATAAACAAGGCTCTCTGTTGTTGTATGTATTGTTGCGTTTTAATCATAGCTTTTCATTGCAGAGATGGCCGCTTCCTCACAAGTTTCTCAGAATAAGAGAGGGACAGATGACTATTGGAATGGTGGGCTGGCTTTGCCCAATCCAAAGAGAACCAATATCGGAAGGTTTGTGCATGATAGTGATATCATGGCT
>ML781839.1:889053-905640 GCA_009831015.1 Picea engelmannii
AAATATATGAAAGATGAAGCCGGATTGATGGGGCAAGCAGATAATGTTGATGGGAAAGGCAGTAGTGCGATGGGTTCAATTAAACAACGCGAAATAACAGACGAGAGTTCTGAAGCGAGCTTGGTTTCTGACACCGCAGACATTCATTTAGAAGGAAATTTGACGTATTACGACGATGTTCGTGCAGAGCTCGGTTTCTTCGTGGACCATACTGCTGTCGAATTTGGAATCATGATGGACCTTTTCGATAGAAATTTGATGGCCAATATTATGTATTTGGATTCCTTGGATAGCACTGACACCGTCTACGGGGCTCTGTGGGAGGATGATATTTGGCAGTGGAATGAACATCCAGTCATTCAAAATGTTTTTGCATCGCCACAGAAAGAGGAATCTGGACTCAGTGGCGCCGAGTTTCCTGACGTTTGAAACTATTTTGGAGTCCAAACCAATCCAGCGTCTGAGCGCCACTCGCGAGGAAGGTCTGTAATGTACAGATCTTAAGGAAACTCTCATATTTGTAGAGTTTCTTCCTACGAGCTAAGGTAGACGCCTCGTGAATCACGAAGGCTGACGCAGAGTTTACATTTTCGTTCAGCTGAAGTCTTAGTCTGTATTTTCACAAACTGTTCTCCAAGCTTTTTGTTAAAATATTACATATGAATTGTGTAGCCACTCTTTCAAAAAATTTCAGTATAGCCACTCTTTAAAAGAATTTTCAAATGGTTGATAATAGTGATAATCTAATTTGCAGTATCATTTTGACTTCACTCTCTTGAATATCTGATCTTAGCAATATCATTTTGATGATAGTCATGTTACTTTAGCTGAAGTCTATTGAAATTTTCAATTGGTTGAATATCATTTTGATGATAGTCATCTTACTTTAGCTGAAGTCTATTGGAATTTTCAATTGGTTGAATATCATTTTGATGATAGTCATCTTACTTTAGCTGAAGTCTATTGGAATTTTTAATTGGTTGATGTCAGTGGTGACAGACTAAACTCCGACAAATTGACAAGTTTAGATATTTTTTTTTGAATATCTATATATATATTAAAAGATTACTATTTTTACTTATTTTCAATATTTTTTTTATATGTGGTTATGTAAAAGAAGCCATCAACATTGACTTCTAATAAAATTTGTTAATTGCTAAATATTAAAAATTAGAAAATCATTTACCCATCACTTCTTGTTAAGAGATATCTATATCAATTATTATTATTATTTATATATATATTAAACATTTTTTTTTTATCTTTAAGAAATATTATATATATATATATATATATATATATATATATATAATCTTTTATGAAGAAAACTTGCACACATATATTTAATATTTTTTTAATAACCCTTTTGTGAACATATATTTGAATTAGAGATTTAATAATGTTTATTATTAAGTTAAATATTACTAAATCTCTTCTCTATTTTGATTATAAGTTCAGTTGATACAATTTAAAAGCATTTTGTTTTCACCTAAATTTGTAACTTAATATTTATAAACTATTAAATTATGTGAATTTAAATTAAAAAATTGTAAAAATATTGAATGTTTTCATTTACACCAATGAACATCAATTTCAACATTTGTTGGAGTTTACTTATTAATCAACAAATTTTACATTTTTTTAATATTACAAAAATTAAATCTAAGTGTAATACAAACATACTAATAATATTAATAAATCAAAATTTATTAAACTAATATTCCCACACATAGATTTAAATATTTTAAAAAATTCATAACACATTTACATAAGTTTATTATTAAGTTCAACATTATTAAATCTCTTCTCTACTTCTCTACTTTGATTATAAGTTCATCCAATTTAATAACATTTTGTTTTCACCAAATTTTATAATTTAATATTTATAAATTATTAATTTATATAAATTTAAATTAAAAAGTTGTAAAAATATTAAATATTTAACATCAAATTTCAACATTAATTAAGATTTACTTACAACCAAAAAAAATACATTTTTTTAATAATACAAAAACTAAATCTAAATGTAAAACAAACATACTAATAATAATAATAAACCAAAATTATGTTTTCACACATAAATTTAAATATTTTAAAAAAAATCATAACACATCAACATAGATAAAATTTACTAACAATTTTTATTTTTTATTATGACTCACGAACTAAATACAAGTCAGAAGCCGAAATTTATTGAAATGATGTTGCCACATATGAAGTTAAAATATATTTTAAAGAAGCTAAAATTTATTGAAATGATGTTGCCACATATGAAGTTAAAATGTATTTTAAAGAAGCCGAAATTTATTGAAATGATGTTGCCACATATGAATTTAAATATTTTAAAGAACTTTATGACACATTCTTTTGGGAAGCATATCACTTGATAACATTCCATGTATATGACCACTTTGTAATTTTGCGAGCTTAACTATACTAGATCATTATGTAAATTTAACACTATGTAAATTTAAGAGTAATATATTGGAAAACATATTTGAATAAGAAAATATAGTTTTCTAATATTGGCACCACATAATTTTAAGTTAATTTAGTTTCATAGCTTTTAGATTTAAGTTAAGTAGTATTCTATCATTTAGGCATAGTTTTTTAGGTGTTAAAAGCATGATACAAATAAAATCAATTACAAGTGCATACCTCATTTACAAGAGTGTAGGTGAATAATGTATTTAAAAGATTAAAGTTATATTAATGTACATGTACTTTCTTTCCCTTTATGAAATATAATTCTCTATTTTTTCATCTGTTCTCTTCTTTTTTTGAACTTCTTGTTACCTTATTGAAGGAGTCACAATGTCTAATTGTGAGTCAAAGAGAAGGAGACCAGATTCCCATGAAAGAACCAGTTCCTTATCTGAATCAGAGGTATCAATTTCATGATGTATATTTGTTCCACCAAGAGAAGCATCAACTATATCTACCTCCCTCGAGCAAAAAATGTCTATATCCATTTCTTCTACTTTATTCTTCGAGAAAGGAAATGATTCCCCAACTAATATTTGTGAGTCCCAATTTACCTCATTTTGATCAAGGCCCTATAGAAAATTTCATCTCTTTATTTTTTATTGGGTTCCTTTATTCCTTGGGATATGAGATCGTGCATGGGGACAAGTATCATGTAATGTCTTAAATGACATGTCTTGCACCTAAATATTGTTTTCTCATAATCCAAAACATGTATGGATATTTAAAATTATTCCATGTGAGAATCATTTTGTATGAAATACCCCTATTCAAGTCTATCTCAACACCAATGCATGCATATGTGAATAAACCCACTACAACGTGCATATGTAAGTGCCCAAATCATTTCAATATCCTTAAAAATTGATAAATACTAGAAATGTAATGGAAAATTGGAAAGATGAACCCGAACTAACATTCTAGTTACTAACATAGTGTTAGAATCAAATTCTTCCATGTGAGAATCATTTAGTCCAAATGACCCTTATTAAAGTCTATCTCAACACAAATGCATGCATATGTGCATAAACCCACTACAAATCGCTCAATACTAATTTTATGTTTAAGTGCCCAAATCATTTCAATATCATAAAAAAATGATAAATACCATAAACGTAATGGAAAATTGGGAAGATGAACCCAAACTAAAATTCTAGTTACTAACATAGTGTTAGAATAAAATGATGGGAACCACGAAGTAAAAAAAGTTCACATGCTTTCCCAAAACCAAAGGTCGTTCTCAAATACTTTCTTATAATTAGCATAGTCATATAACTGCGCAATTAAAAACCTTTCTAGCGTAGAGAGATCTCACATTTATTTGTCCAAGTTGATTGAATCCATTGAAAAAATGATGTCATAGGAGGCCAATACCCATTAAACACAATATGGAAGCAATATTGCAACCAATTTAAACACAAAAAGTGGAGGCAACCCTACAACAAATTTAAATACAAGAAGCTTCTCAGATACTGATAGTCAAATATCCTAAGATAAGTGTTTACAACAAGAGGAGCAGTTCAGAGGCCATGGGCACCAATGAACAACAAACTACCCCAAAGAAGATGAAGATTACACAGTCTCCACAGAGGTGATTGTTAGAACAAGATTTGCCTCACCCTATGCAATCTTGAAGAGAGGGCCTTACTCCATTTCCCTATGCAGACTTACTTTCCCTGATTAATGAATCCAGAGACAAAAATAAATATTTTTCCACTTGTACACACCTTGCAAGTTATACATCATGCATATATGTCGGCTTCTCCACTACAACCCGCGTACATTGGGATATGTGCCAGAAAATCAAAAATAAATGTCAGGTTTCCATGTCATGACAAAAGATCTCTGATCCTTATACTTCCATATAATAGAAACGTTCCGACTAGGCCCTTCAGTTGCATTTTGAAGGCTATAAAGAATCCAATTCCGAGCTATGGAAGGGGGAGATAATTCAGCTTTGAGAGCAAAGTTACTCTGGAGAAATTATCACTTCATTATTGAGTCTGCATCCCTTTGTCCTTTAAGTCTGAACACAATATTCATCTCCCAAGCTCTTCCCTTATTGATGGAGAACCTCTTTGTCTCCCTTATATGAGCTTTCCTTTTGTGGAGGATTGAAGTGGTGGAGGCCTAGTTGGAAGGAACTCGGTTTATCGATTCTGAACCGTGATGATACGGAAGTCTGTAATGTTTTCACTTCTGCTGATCATTTATTAATAGAAATACTCCTTTCCCATCCAATTGATATCTTGCAAATATATGTATTATGATACATGGGCATGTTTGTTTTGAATATTAATGGATTATGCTATCTAATGTGCTAACCTGTTATATTATCACTATATGCTTGCTTTGCTTGTTTGTTGAGAACTTGTTGCAGGTATAAAGTTTTGCGTCGAAGTGCTCAACGGTGGACATCATCAAATGTTTGGACAAGGTAGGCCTCTTTATTACCTCCTTTGCAAATTAGTTTGTATAGCATAGGTTGGAATTGAGTCGATTTCTACATTCACTCCTGTCTGTTGTGGTTCACCCTAGCCATAGAGAGATTTTCCTCGTAATAGAATTGACGACCATACCCGACATGAATCTTCTTTCTTAGGGTTTGAAGTACTTTTATCCTTAGATTTATCTCATTTCTATCATGGTTCTTCTTGTTTCATTTCTTGACAACTCCTGTTCACTCTGGGTCTGAGTTTTCAACCTTTTTTCTTGACAATCACGTACACACCCGTGTTGTCTCATTGCAAGCTGCGTATATACGCATTGTTTGCCCAAATAGTCGCATACACCTTTTCCCTTGCTTTTTTGCTTGGTCTGGTGTTTGCTGGGTGGGATCTTATACTTTCTGAACCTTCTAAGGTCTCTCTGGTGCCTATTGAGTTCCTGTGGGATGACAGGAAACCCTCTTTTTGTTGAATTTTTGGGCGAAGTTTTTCTCTTCATCTTTGCATTTTTATTGTCCTTATACATTGGGCTGGGTTCTTTGTTGCTTGATATCCTGCTTAAGTTGTCTTTTTTTTATACACAATAGGTTTATATATCAAGTTACTTTTAATTCCATGCATTTTCAGTTTTGATATATTGAAAATACAAAACAAATAGGCATTTTGCATTGCTTGGCATTTTTGTCTTTCAAATATTTATCATTAGCTTAGTACATACAGTGAAAGATTTCATCTTTAATTCTGAATCATAGATTTGAATTTAGAAATCGCATCATTTTTTAGGAGTGTATCATTCATCAAAAGTTAAAGTTAGGACTTTGCATTATCTTCATATTTAATTTCTTGCAGAGTCATAACACCATTGGTTTCATTACCATATACCTTTTTGAGTAATCACGACCATAAAATCAACACTATAATTTAAAATTTATTAGTAACGATTTTATTTTCGAGGGTGCACAAACTAGTCTAGGATTTAGTGCCTTGGAATAGGATTTAGTGAGTAAACTTCTCCAAGGAAATTAAATCAACATATGTTTCTAAGTCAGGGAGTGGAGAAATCCATTGTATAATTGGTAAGATCAGGAGGCTCCACTCACAAGGGATTTAATCACGAGGTCCCTCGGATACTCGCCTAATGTCAGAGATATTTTTATGGATTTATTCATATTTGGGGATCTTGCTAGTGCCCATACCTCTACGAGAGAAGATGCTTTCAAGGTTTCGGGCTTTTCTACCCTGCCCATACGTTGATCCAGACTTATGATTTCTTGTCTATGCATTGATTATACAGTGGTTTATTAGTTTCTTGACTTAGGTATCTCATAGGTTACTTGTAGGGGTTATTCTGTAGGTACCCTATGTCAGATAGGGGTCGGACAACACACAACCTTTATGGAATATTACCTCTCTTGGGGGATCTGATCAACTGTTTTTTAAGCCCACGAGGGACCCTATAACTGATCCTATTACCTCCGATCTTTAGAAGGGAGTCTCAGGTCCCGCTTGGATGAGACATACCTTCTTTAGGGAGGGAGCCACTCAGCTACCTTACCCCATTTTCATGCATATTGGTCGTTTGACTTTTGGCGTGCTCTTTGATTACTAGTTGACCTTAGGATTTTGTACTGAGTCTTTGTTACCATGTATAGTGGATTCCCTATGGCTCCCTCATTTGTTGCTACCCCCCCCCATGATGTTCATGGGGATGGATCCTTCCGCTTTGCATTATGGTATGCAGAGCTATGGCACTCAGCATGTGCTTTGGGTCTTTAGTCATTCTCCTGTTGATATGTCTTCGCACTTTCCATCCTTTGTCTCGCCTCCTTATGTGAATATAATTTTTGGGTCTGGGGGCATGATGCCTCCTTATTCTCCCTCTCCATTTGTTGGGAGTCATATCCTTCAAACACCTCTTACAGTAGGAGGTTGGAATCTTCCTTCCTATGAATCCACTATGTGAGAAGTGAGTGCCCAATTAATCAATTATTCTACTTATTACACTCCATCCACTTATCCTTCTTCCGTCATGTCAGTTCCTACAAACACTTTTCCCATGGCGTACCTCCATCTGTCCTCTAGTGTTTCATCTGAGGGTAGTTATTTTTATAGTATGGGCAACCCCCCTCTTGAAGTTCCTTCATCTGGGGGAAACATATATCCTCACATGAGTAACCCTTGTCATGTTGCTTTCTCTTCACAAGCGTCTTCCTCAGTATCGATGCCCCTACAACCCTTTATGAATCAGTATGGAGGAGGATACTATCCTACCGGACAGGGACAAGGTGTAAACCAAGATCCTTCCTAGCCTGCAATTCCTCAAAACCAATCTTTCCCTGGACCTTGGTCTCAAATGCCACAATTCATCACTATCGCGATTTCGGTCACTACTAGTCATACTGGAGCTCCATCTCCTACCTCTATTAGTGATGTTGGAGACGACAACCTTTGCAAGTCACGTTGAATACCTGCAACTAGTCACTGTAAGTCATGCTGGGGGCACAATTCCAGTCATTGCGTGTCATACTGGCATTATATCACCAATCTTTGCTAGTCATGTTGGAGATTGGTTGAAAACCTCTGCCAGTCACGTTGAAGACCTGCAACCAGCCGCTGCAAGTCATGTTGGGGGCACAAGTCTAGTCACTGCGTGTCATTCTAGCATGATATCACCAACCTTTGTTAGTCATGTTGGGGATCCATTTCGAACCTCTACGAGTCATGTTGGAGATTTGCTACTAGCCTCTGCAAGTCATGCTGGGAGCATGTCACCAACCACTACAAATCATGTTGGGGGCATTCATATGATTGAGAATCCTAGACGTCTCAGATGTAAGCCTAGATTCCTTTGCGGGACTTGTGAAGGAAGTCACCTTACTCGTTTGTGTCATGTTACTGCTGGGATACTAGAAGCGTGGGGCTCACCTAAGGGCCCTTCGGGTTCTGAGGCATCTATGGTTTCACAAGACTCCGTTCCTTCTCTAGTTGATACAACAGTCATGCCGATGAAATCTTCGGCTCACAGCCCTTTTCATTTAGGAGTTGATGCGTCCTTTGACCTTGTTGTCTCACATCATGTTCAACTTGTGGTTGTGTCGATGAAATATTCAACTGACACCTCTCCTATATTCAGGGGTGACACGTCTCTTGACCTTGTTGTCTCACATATTGTTCAACCAACGGTCATGTTGATACATTCGACCGACAACACTCATGTTTTTGGGAGTGATGCACCTCTTGACCTTGTTGTCTCGCATCCTATTCAACTAATGGTTGAGGAAGTGGTCGTATCGATGCAATCTTTGATCGAGCCCATTCTTCTCTTGGAGAGTGACAAGTCTAAGGAAGCAGTGGCACCAATGCAATTTTTGGTCGATCCCGCTCTTCTGGTTCTAGTTCTATACCTTCTATGCCATGTCCTTAGTATTTATAGTACTTCACCTCCTAAACAAGAGATATTTTTACTCTTCCTGATTTCTCTCCCTCCAAGTCTTGACGAGGTTCCTTTTGATTGGATGGTCTTGTGGGGTATCCAATGCCTCCACGTATGTCTTTTCCAGGAAGAGACATTATCCAGTATATCACGGAGACAATAACCTATGTTAGCACTTTGTCCTCCTCGACTTGGAGAGCTTTGGGTCTTCCCAAGCTTGTGTCGATTCTTCGTAAGATACTGACATTCCATAGAAGGTCTGCACGTGAGCCTTGTCCTCCCCCATGACTTGTGTTGAGTACATTTTTATGCTTCCTTTTTACTCTATAAACTACACTTTTGCCTCTATATCCATCCATTTTGCTTCATTTTATTCCATATTTTCCATAAAATAGCTTATGCAAGGTATATTTATCATTCTTTAGCTTAAGAATTGAGTTTGCTAAATTTTGGCATTAAAATTGAAAATTTATCAGAAATTACAGGATTTAACTAAACCCAGTAATTGCTCCTAGGTTCGTGTACTTGCAGGACACCTGGGAGAAATCTAAGACTTGGGTCGTGATCCCTGATGTACAAGGATGGATAATGAGCTATCAGCTTTGAGATTTGAGCCTTCCAGGTGTCTGGTCAACGCTGGTCAAGCAAGGCCACTTCAGCAGAAAATACCTTGTTTTTGCCTTAAATCATGGACAGTTTTGGATTTTCGTGGGATTTGGTCATATATTATGGATCTAAAGGGGGCATTCGACCTTCCTAGAATATATTATGGATCTGATCATGATATTTAATAGATTTATTAGCATTTTTAGTTTTAAAACTATTGTATAAATACTCTAAAGCATAGACTAGTATGACAACCTTGAATGTGAATGAAGAAACTTTGGAATTTGCAATCCTGAGATCAGTTCTTCGTTTTGTTCCTGATAATGCCTATGATATGATGATATGAATGTTGTTGGAGCTCTTTCTTAGTTAAGACAACTCAAGTTTACAAGTGAAGCATTGGAGGGCTCCCTTTGCCAAACTAGTACCCTTTCTTTATGTTCTTTTCAAGTAATCTTTGATACATGTTTTAGATTAGATCTTGCTGTAGATGAGTTTTATTCATATCTTGTTGTAGTTAGATGAATTCCATAGCTAAGTCATATGCTTAATGTTTCAAATCCTTACTCATATTGTGAATGATTTCTTGAATAAGAATTCAATGTGTGGTTTGCCTTCAAGCATTAAGATAGTCATGAATGCCTTTTGAGTTATTTACGCTTTCAGTACTTTTGATTTAATTTGATGATAGTTGCTAATTAATGAATGAAAGAAGACAATGAATGCATCTCTTGAATAAGAGTTTTGTCCTTCTAGCATTTGATAAGTCTTAGAACTAGTTTGAACATCTCTTGAATGCTTACTGTTGATACTCTTTAGGAAAACAATTGCTAATTACTGTTATCGGTTCTGAACCGTGCTGATACAGAAGTCTGTAATGTTTTCACTTCTACTGATCATTTATTAATAGAAATACTCATTTCCCATCCAATTGATATCTTTCAAATATATGTATTATGATCCACAGGCATGTTTCTTTTGAATATTAATGGATTATGCTATCTAATGTGCTAACCTGTTATGTTATCACTATATGATTTCTTTGCTTGTTTGTTGAGAACTTGTTGCAGGTATAAAGTTTTGTGTCAAAGTGCTCAATGGTGGACATCATCAACGTTTGGATGAGGTAGGCCTCTTTCTTACCTCCTTTGCACATTAGTTTATATAGCATATGTTGGAATTAAGTCAATTTCGATAGTCAATCCTATTTGTTGTGGTTCACCCTATCCATAGAGAGATTTTCCTTGTAACAGTGATCGTAGTGACATATTACATATTCCATACCAATGTCTTTTTGTACCTCATTCTCTCTTTGTCTCCCCTCTTTTACCCTCTCTCCCTCTTTCCATATATCCATCCCCTTCTATCTCTTTACCTCTCTCTCTCCCTTCCTCTCTTTCTCTCTCTCCCCCTCCATCCCTCACCCCCCCAATACCACACTCTCTCTCCCTCCCTTTTCCCTTCCTTCCCTATGTTTCTCTCTCTCTCTAACTCTCTCCCTTTCTCTCCCATCCCCTTCCCTCTCTCTCATTTCCCCTCTCTCCCTTCCCCTCTCTCTCATTTCCCCTCTCTCCCTTCCCCTCTCTCTCCCCCACTATATTTAACTCCAAATAACACACCCTACCTAACACCTAAGTATATGTAATTAATCACGATTGGTGATTTCCATGCAATGACATGTAAATATTGTATATGTATTATTGTTTAATTGTAAATTCCAAAAAATAGACTGTGCGATGAAGCCTTAAGTACTAGCGATGATACCACTAGAGGAATGGAAGGGGTTTCTTTTAAGCTAAAGAACCCCAAGCCTCTGTGATGGAGAATTAAATTGGAAGTGTTCATATTAATTCCCTCGTCCCAAATTTTGAGACAAATCAGTTAATGGGGTAGGTTGGTGGTTGAAAACCCAACCACCCCAATGTATGAAAGTATGGGAGGTTGGTTGTGACAATAGAAAATTGTCAACCAAAGGTACCACAAAGTACCATTTATGCAGATAAGATTGACCCAAGTTCCTTTTGACAAAAGGATGGGGATAGGCAGAGAACCTTCCCAAGGGGTTACGTGCAAGGGATGCATGAATGGAAAAGCAGAGAATATATGGATGAGTGAAAAAAAATAAGCACACGAGGGGAAAAGAGTAGAATATCTCTAAGTTTTAGGGTCGAGAGACCACCATACCCATAAGGGTGTGAAGAAGAGTGATCTGGATGGAACATAGAAGATCCCATGAGTTCCTGACTACAACACAAGAGGGTTGCAAGCTTAATGCTAGTTGGAGAGAAATCTAGTTGTGAAGGCGTATTATGAACCCTTTGGAGGTCCCGAGTCCAATAGGAAGAAGGGGAAAATTATTTTGTTTCCATAGAAGTGGAGGAGAGTAATGTCCTTGATCTAATTATTGACTTGATGAGTCAACAATGAGAGAGTTCCCTGGTGGTATCATGGCTTGGAACGAGGGTGGCCAGAGTGCTAAGAGTGAATGAATATGAGGCTATGGTTGGGTGGAAAGAAGAACACCCACAATTGTTTTGTTGGTTACAACGTGTAAAATAGATAATTATTCTATGGCTTTGTGTGATTGAGTAGAAGAAGTGAATTATGCATGTAATTGTATTAATGAATATGGATGCCTACTAATGGAATGAATGCTATTCTCCTATGGATATATTAATATATATATGTGTGTGTGTGTGTGTGTGTGTGTGTGTGTGTGTGTGTGTGTGTGTGTGTGTGTGTGTGTAATTGAAATGAATTACTTGTACCAATGGTAAGTTTGCATGCTAGAATAATATGAAATTTTGTAGGCTTGTACCACTGACGGAATTGCATGGTTATGGATAGAACCTTTAAATGAAATAATTGTATGATATACATAGGAGGCTAGAGAAGTCAGATAAACCATGGATACTCTTTTCCATAATTATTTAATTCATTTTGAAGTCAACATGACTCAATAACCGTCGATCCATGAGTTGGAATCGATCTCCAACATCCAACGATAGGATATCAGTGTTGAAATTTACCCCGTAAAGAAATGATAAAAAAAAATTGTCGATCTAGGGAAAAGTATCGATATGACCATCCAAAGATGGACTAGTCGAGTCAATTAAAATCCTTTCACAATTAGTGGTTGATCGAGAACTTTCAAATCCACTGGCCGAGAGATCATAGCCATAGATATTTGTAAAAGATCAGGAGGGAGTTCAGCGTCCCAGGGTGCCAAAGCATTGGACTTCGAAAGAAATAATAAGTCCAAATCTCTTTGTAAGTCTCGATACACTGATGTTTGGGGACCAAGGTGTCAGCCCCTAGTTCAATACCTTATTGCATATAATTGAGGAGAGTTAAATATGACGACATCATGACATGCCACTACCAGCATGGCAGACCTTGCATCGTAGGACAATGTGTGTCGACCTATGAGTGGTTGGCCAGTCAAGTGTGGAACCCTATTGGGTTTAAGCCTTTGGAAGAGTGCCTTAATATCTAAGCCGTCGAATCTGGGAAGCCAAAATATATGAGGTTTAGATCTGGTGGTAAAATTCAGGAATCATAATCTTGAGATTAACATGGCTAAATACCTCATAATTATCGGACGATGGACCTCGAGGGTTTTATGTTAGAGGAGATAAGGAAAGTGTCAAGGTCTGAGATCCACTTCAATGAGAACTGTCTATATTTTGAGTGACGTTATAAATATCTACCATCTCATCCCTTAAGATGCTACCACACCAGAGTTATGAGAGGATTTGTTATAGCCATCAGATCTAAGCAGGAGAGATCTTAGTTGTAGATCTCATAGAGTCATAGCCCTGATATTAAACTATATAATCATGTCATAATCTTAAGATTAACTAAGTTAATGATCTCGTAAGTACTGAACGTCGGACCTAAGGGAGTTTTAGGTTATAGGAGATAGGGAAAGTGTCGATGTTCAAGGTCCGTGAAGACGAGGATCGTCGATCTCTTAATTGATGAGCTAATCTCCACTCTCTGATCCTTTAGGATGCTAAAATGCGAAGAAATCCCCGACAGTGAAATGTCATGCTATGAATGGCCCACATATCGTGACGTGGGAGGGCCACGTGTCACACATTGGTGGTGCCACGTGTCATATCAATTTGGAATATTTGGACAAAGGTCGAGGTGGAAAATTAGTGCCACATGTCATGCCTAGTGACATGACCAGATAGGGCCACATGCCCCAATATGACGATTGTATCTTGGATCTTGGTTGTCGGGAGGTTTTGAGGAGTAGGATTTAACAATAAGAAAATACTCAATGACCGACAGATCCTAGGTGACGTCGGATGATGTCAATGAACAAATAAGGAATGAACAAATGTCAACATCATGTTGGAAGAACTTCGAGTACAGTGACATACCATGTCATTCCACATGAGAGATCCACATGTCACATGGTGATCGTGCCACATGTCAAGATGAAATTAGCATAATGGGAAGGTGGTACATGGGGAAACGACTGCCATGTTTAATGAGGTGATGGTGCCTACATGTCGTGCCACTGTGAAGACATGTGGAAATATAGAACATGGCCACATGTGTAAGGTGCCAGCTCATTCTGAATTGGGTTTTTTGGGACTTTGCAAAATGTAAAAAGGGTCAACATCCTAGTGGTCGATATATTGAGAGCCTGAGGGCCAGTGTCCTGAGATGGATTCAAATGATGCCACAATCCCTATGTGTGAGGGATAGGTGTTAAGGCCTGGTTAAGTCAGGTCTCGAGGAAATTTTGTAGTAAGCGCTAAGCGCTTGGAGGGATAGGGCCCAACAAAATAGGTGGCAAGTGTCATTCCTGTAGCCACGTCTTCTCTAAGGGTTGGTGTGTTCTAACATGTCAGTTTCACGTCAAATGGGTATGATGACATGGATGGCATGTGGTAGTATGGAGCCATTTATCCAATAAAGGAAAAGAAACTTCAAAGGGCCATAATGTTTGATCTGGAGCTCTGTTTTGAGAAAAATTACTGTCATTGGAAAGCTATCAACGAGAAGAAGATTATGGTTTCCTTTTTAAATGGATTCTAAGAGGGTTAGGAAAAACAAAAATTTAATACCGCATCCCTTAAAAGGGTACTTAGGGGGTTGGGTTCCTAAAAACATGGTATTAGAGCATGGTTCAAACACTAGGCATGGATGGGCTAGAGATCAGTCTCAGGAATGATATATTAAGGATAGAGATGATAATTTTTAAAAGAGTTCTCTATGTTTAATATCTTCCCAATTTCCTTGAGAAGAAGGACAACATATTGAAACAATACTTTGGAAATTCTGGCTAAATTTCATTAGAGGAATTATGTTGTTCCTTTGTCAAACTAATAACTACTCTTACAAGAGTAGGGATGTGTTGGTAGGAATTAATGGTAAGAATTGAATGTAAAGGGAATAAATGAAAAAATCTTGTTATAGGAACTGCATGAATCTAGAAAATGAATGGACTGGTGGTTGTAATGTTGTCTGTAAGTATGGGATGAAGGAGCCCTAATAATTATAATAGTTGTTTATTAAGTTATAATACCCTTATGGAGAATTCCTTGTCGTTAAATGAACTTGAGTAAAGATTGATAGAACCCTTGGCAGTAATAAATTGCTTCTTTAATAAAGGACTAAACCTTGTATGTATAACTCCTCATGTTTAGAGGACTGAGGGGAAAATTTGTAAGGTCATCTACTTGACCTGTAATAGCAAAGAATAAGGATTACTTTGAGACTGTTTATAATCCTTTTAAAGAGGTCAAGTTACATGGGAATATGAGCCAGTTTGTGAGCTATGGGCTGTACAAAATGTGAATTGACATGAGGGTATGTCTATGCATATAAATGCAATAGATAGACAGTTGGAACACTTATGCACAATGGGAATTATTTAAATTATTGGTGCACAAGATATGCTATAATGCATATGAAAAAGATTGAGCATGCATATAACATGCATATAGACTTATTATAGTATGTTATTAGATGAAAATTGTGGTGTTTTCATAGATAATGTGGTGAGTGATGATATGATCATAGAAGCATATGTAGAATGTTGATGATGTTGATTGCATACTACATAAGGGCAGTATGGTTAATGAAATACTGATATACATGATAACAAAGGAAGTTTCAGAGAATTAATAGATGACCAATGGGTCATATTAACATCCAGAGGTGGATGACAACCATACATGAATGGTTGGGTATGCTCATATAGTAGTGAAAAGGAATCTAGGAAAGGGTTTCCTTGATAGATGCCTATTGACTAAGAATGGTTGAAGCATGAAAGGAATGTGGACTTGGGCATTTTATAGCATGGGTGATATTGTAATTACATGTTTACATTTTGTGAATTGTGGGTTACTTTTGTAACAGAAGAGCAAGAGTGGTTTCTTGTTGCTTGTTGCCATGAAGATAAGGAACCATAATTATGAATATTCCTATGAGACTTGTCATAAGAAGGGTTGTAATATCTCTGGGAGGAAGGATATGGATGTTTGAAACGTCCATATGTGAGAATGGTCCATGGAAAAGGGTGCAAGAAATAAACTTGGATGTTGAATATCTATGTATGTAAGCATATGCTTGAGTGCATGAAGTAAATGCATTGTAAGACTGCCTGATATGAAGGCTGATATTAAGACCAAAAAAATATGAATGAATGATATAAATATGTACAAGGGATGCACATTCATTTTGAATGTGTGTGTGTGTGTGTGTGTGTGTGTGCATGAGCGCGTGCGCGTGGGGGCGTGCTAGAAAGACATGATAAGACTTGCTCACTAAGTGAGATGTGAACCAAGATTTGTACTTTCCTAGATTGGATAATTCCATGGATGCATGGATGACCCTATGATGGAGGGTATGATCATTTTATTTAAATAATCGATTGAGAAAGTATGTTATTCCTCAAAAAGAGCTAAGATGGAATGCTAAAAGAGAAATGAGCAAGAGTGACCTTATTTGTTGGTTGTTATCTTGTAAAGAGGGCAACATACTTTTGATTTTATTGGTGAGACCGATCATGTAAATGATTGTAAGGTATCATAAAAAATGGATGATGTTAAATAAATGTGAATGAATGAGGTTAAAAGGTGAAAGTTATGCACATACATACATGTATACATACATATACATGCTTAAAGGTATAATATGAACGCATGGTCAAGTAGGATGTCAAGCAAGATGTGTACTTTCCATATCTAAGTAATTCCATGCATACATGGTTGAACCTATGTTGGAGGGTCTAACTTTATTTATGGAATAGTAGCTTGAGGAGGATGTGTTACATTTCCTCAATAAAATCTAGTGTAAGTTGTTGAAAGAATAAATGAGTAGGAATGCTCTATTGTTATGATAAAAAGAAAAATGAATATGCCTTTGAAAACTGCATGTAGATGATTGTGAACAAATCATGAGTGAAATATAGCACTAATCCAACATTATTAACTATTAAACCCCCTCGTGTGTGTGTGTGTGTGTGTATAATTTATAAGAAAAACACTCATATATATATATATATATATATATATATATATATATATATATATATATATATATATATATATATATATATATATATATATATATATATATATATATATATATATA